>JARVZY010005695.1:0-17500 GCA_030686995.1 Artemisia argyi | reverse complement strand
GAATAAGCATGAGTAATCAAATGAAATAAGGCACTGCGATAAGACCCCATACCTAAAGCTAACATCATATAACCCAATTGAGACATTGTGGAATAGGCTAAACCCCTCTTAATGTCTTTTTGAGCAAGAGCTAAAGTAGCTCCTAAAAAAACCGTTATTATCCCTATCAAAGAGATAAAATTCATTATGTGGGGTATGACTATGAAAAGAGGCATAAGTCGAGCTACAAGAAATATTCCCGCTGCTACCATCGTAGCAGCATGTATAAGAGCTGAAATAGGAGTCGGCCCTTCCATTGCATCAGGTAACCATACATGAAGGGGAAATTGTGCAGATTTAGCAATAGCACCGGCAAATAATAGAACAGCGCACAAAGTAACAAATAAAAAATTGACCTCATTATTAGAAATCAAGTTATTAAATATTTGGAATAAATCACGAAATTCGAAACTCCCCGTTACCCAATAAAACCCTAAAATGCCTAATAATAAACCAAAATCGCCAACACGATTAGTTACAAACGCTTTTTGACAAGCCTTTGCTGCAACAGGTCGTGTGAACCAAAATCCTATTAATAGATACGAACACATTCCAACTAATTCCCAAAAAATATAAATTTGTATCAAATTTGAACTAGTAACTAATCCCAACATGGAAGTACTGAAAAAACTCATATAAGCAAAAAATCTCAAATACCCGTGATCATGAGACATATAATTATCACTATAAATAAGAACTAAAATTCCAACAGTAGTGATTAATATTGACATAATAGAAGTAAGTGGATCAATCAAGTATCCAAATTCTAAAGAAAAATCATTATTGATAATCCAAGACCATACATATTGATAGACAGAACTGCTATTTATTTGCTGAATAGACAGATTTATGGAAAAAATCATGACTATACTTAACAATAAAACGCTCTGAAAAGCCCACATACGACGAAGACTTTTTGTTGCCGTCGGAAAAATAAGAAGTCCCAACCCTATTAACATAGGAACTGGAAGTGGAAGAAAAGGTATTATCCACGCATATTGATATGTCTGTTCCATAAAAAAAGTTTTTTTTTCTTAATTAATTGTTTCCGATTCACCGGATCTTAGCTCTTTCGAAAAAGTAAATAAAAAATAAAGATATGCACTAACTTATTTAATAATTTATATTTATATTAGTATTTATTCTGAGTCTTTTCAAAATTGTTCAAATATGCAAAACAAGAAGTTACAATTGGTCAAATGATATAACCAAGTGACATATAAAAACGAATACTTATAATAGGAAAGTAGGAAAATAAAAAATATTATTAATATTCATACAGCAAGTATAAAATTTTAGGCTAAAAAGAGTACTTGATGCTAATATGAATTAGAGGATTAACTAAGGTCGTTGGTCTAATGAAATAAAACCTCTTGATTTTAGTTAGTTTATTTAAACTCATTAACTAATTCATTATGGGATTTATTGTTTTCCATTTCAATCAAAACAATTTATTAGGAATATTTGGAAAGTTTATAAGATTATACCTCTAAAATGAACTTTTTATCGAGCAAGGATAAAAAATGACTGAGATCCTTTTTTATCAAACTACATACCCTTTAACAGATTTTTTACTAGTATCATTCGAGTTTTAAAGTTTAGGTGTATTTTTTTTTTTCAAGTTTTACTAAAAAAAGACTCAATTTATTAGGCAAAAGTTTACAAGGTATTTTATTACATGTAAATAAAATATAGAATGACTAAAATAAAGGTATTTTAGGTTCTTTATTTCTTTTGATTTCTATCCCATAGCAGATGAGATATAAATAACGAGAACTAAGAGTTCAAAACCAAAAATTTTTGGTTTTACAAAGAGTGTATGGAATCAAAATTTTGTTATTTCGAGTCATTTTTTATTTTCACGGATCTTTGACGTATCTAGATTTCTATGAAGAGAATCTTTTAGAAAAAAAAAATAGATAATGAATATAAGATAAGAAATAATAATTCGTTTTGAACAATAGATGTCTTTCACATCCAACTATAACAATGACTAACTTCTTCTTTTTTAAATGGCAGTTCCAAAAAAACGTACTTCGATATCAAAAAAGCGTATTCGTAAAAATATTTGGAAAAGGAAAGGATATTGGGCGGCATTAAAAGCTTTGTCATTAGGGAAATCTCTTTCTACCGGGAATTCAAAAAGTTTTTTTGTACGACAAACAAATAAGTCCTAAAATATTGGAATAATTTGGAATGGATTTGACTAAAAAAATTGGATCAGTAATTAATATCTCAGTAATTTGTTAATTTAATATTAAAGTTAATATAAAATTAACAATTGGCAGTTCCTATTCTAATCAATATGAAATAGACTCTTAATCTTATAAAAAGAAGAAGTATTCTTCTTTCTAAATTCTAAAAATAAAAAATAAATATATATAAGATTTTTTATTTGATTTTTTTAGTATATTTTCATTCAGATTTTGGTGGTGGGGAGTCTTCTTTTCCCCATCGACTTTTAAAAGAATAAATAATGAAAAAATTTTATATTTATCAGGAAGGGCAGATAGAATATTTTTAGTTCAAATTAATTAATTGTTCAAACTAATCCATTCCGTGTTAAAGATTTTTGGATAACTTTCTGACTTCTTAATTTATTATATATACTATATTTAATTTATTTTCCATATATATCCAATTTTCAGCCCAATGAAAAATCCAATAAAAGAACTTAATTGTTGAGATATTATTATATGTGCAAGTGGCAATTTGGAGTAATCCAAAATAGACATATTTTAGATTCATTGATAAAATTTAGTTTGTGTTTCAAATTGAATTTATTAAATCAGATAAACCAGAAATAATGACAATAAAAGAAAAAAGTTTTTGAGTCTATCGAAGAATTCTATCGTTGCAAGAGTCGTATTTTAGAATCGGCTAAACTACGTCAAAGCCCTAAAACCAGACACCTTAAAGAAACTACTGAACCTTTAAATTGACTTTTTTGAACTCTTTTTTTTTTATATCTTTACTAAAATTGAGTGAATTGACTTGTTCAATCTCGACGATTGAATATAAATAGGTTATTATGAGTTCGAGCAAGCCGCTATGGTGAAATCGGTAGACACGCTGCTCTTAGGAAGCAGTGCTAGAGCATCTCGGTTCGAGTCCGAGTGGCGGCATGCCATCTTCTAAAAGATATCAAATAGATCCTATAATAAAATTAAATTAAATTCCCAATTTCTATTTCTTAATTAATACGGGGGGATCCCCCGTTTTTTCATTTTTATGATATTTTCAACTTTAGAGCATATATTAACTCATATTTCCTTTTCTATTGTTTCAATTGTAATTACAATTCATTTGATAAGCTTATTGGGCAATCAAATTAGAAAACCATATTATTCCTCAGAAAAGGGGATGATAGCTACTTTTTTATGTCTAACAGGATTGTTAATAACTCGTTGGATTTATTCGGGCCATTTTCCACTAAGTGATTTATACGAATCCTTAATTTTTCTTTCATGGAGTTTCTCCCTTATTCATATAGTTCCTTATCCTTATTTCAAAATAAGAAAAAATTATTTAACAACAATAACTGCCTCAAGTACTATTTTTACCCAAGGCTTTGCTACATCGGGTCTTTTAAATGAAATACATAAACCCACAATATTAGTACCTGCTCTACAATCGGAATGGTTAATAATGCACGTAAGTATGATGATATTGAGCTATGCGGCTCTTCTTTGTGGATCATTATTATCAGTAGCACTTCTAGTCATTACATTTAGAAAACTTTTTTATAGTTCTAAAAGTAATAATTTATTAAAATTAAACGGGTCATTTTCTTTTGGTGAAATCCAATACAAGAATGAAAGAAACAATATTTTTCAAAAAAAATATTTTTTTCCTGTTAATAATTATTACAAGGCCCAATTGATTCAACAATTAGATTATTGGAGTTATCGTGTGATTAGCCTAGGATTCATCTTTTTAACCATAGGTATTCTTTCAGGAGCAGTATGGGCTAATGAAGCGTGGGGATCATATTGGAGTTGGGATCCAAAGGAAACTTGGGCGTTTATTACTTGGATCGTATTCGCAATTTATTTGCATACTCGAACAAATAAAAATTTGCAGGGGACAAATTCCGCAATTGTGGCGACTATAGGTTTTCTTATAATTTGGATATGCTATTTTGGGGTCAATCTATTAGGAATAGGGCTACATAGTTATGGTGCATTTACGTTAACCTCTAGTTAAACTAAAGAAAAGTTACAAACAGAATACGGTATATATAAAATTGCGTCAACCGGCGAGAACCATGTGAATCAAGTAGTGTAGTGATTCACGCGGTTCTCGCAAAGACCAAGCGGATTGGGCGAAAATTCAAATTCATATTTTGTTTTTACTTTATTTAAAATTTAAGAAAATAAAAATACTTTTATTTTTTCTTTAAAAAAACTATCTATAAAAATAATTAGATAGAATACCTTCAACCTTGTCAACTGATAGTGAAAGAACAAAATCGGGATACATACCAATACCTATTACAGGTAGAAAAATGGAGATGGAAACAAATAACTCGCGCGGTCCAGAATCAAAAACATAAGAGTTTGGAGTATTAAATAACTTGTATCCATAGAACATCTGGCGTGACATAGATAATAAATAAATAGGAGTTAATATCATTCCAATTGCCATTACAAAAGTGATGGCAATTTTGGGCATTAAAAGATATTTTTGGCTAGTAATTATTCCTAAAAAGACTATAACTTCTGCAACAAAACCACTCATACCCGGTAATGCAAGGGAAGCCATGGAAAAGCTACTGAACATCGTAAATATTTTTGGCATGGGGATAGCTACTCCGCCCATTTCATCGAGATAAACAAGACGTATTCTATCATAACTCGTTCCTGCCAAGAAAAAAAGTGCAGCACCAATAAATCCATGAGAGATTATTTGTAAAATAGCTCCATTGAGTCCCGTATCGGTTATAGAAGCAATTCCTATAAGTATAAAACCCATATGAGATACCGAGGAATAGGCTATTCTTTTTTTTAAATTACGTTGGCCGGGAGATGTTGAAGCTGCATAGATTATTTGTATTGTACCTACTATCATCAACCAAGGAGAAAATATAGAATGAGCGTGTGGTAATAATTCCATATTAATCCGAATCAATCCATACGCTCCCATTTTTAATAAAATTCCGGCTAGAAGCATACAAGTACTGTAATGTGCCTCTCCGTGGGTATCTGGTAACCATGTATGTAGGGGTAGAATCGGTAATTTGACAGCAAAAGCGATAAAAAATCCAATATAGAATATTATTTCCAAAGCCACAGGATACGACTGATTAACTGATGTTTCAAAATTTAATGTTGGTTCATTAGAACCATATAAACCGATACCCAGAACTCCCATTAAGAGAAAAATGGAACCCCCCGCCGTGTACAAAATAAATTTTGTGGCTGAATAGAGACGTTTCTTTCCTCCCCACATGGATAGAAGTAGATAAACCGGAATTAATTCTAATTCCCACATGATAAAAAAAAGTAAAAGGTCCCGAGAAGAAAATGATCCTATTTGACCGCTGTACATTGCTAACATCAAGAAATGGAATAATCGAGAATCCCGAGTAACAGGCCAGGCCGCTAAGGTAGCTAAAGTAGTGATAAATCCTGTTAATAAAACGGGTCCTATAGACAGTCCATCTATTCCTAATTTCCAACGGAAATCAAAAAAATTGATCCATTTATAGTCGTCTACTAGTTGGATTAATGGATCGTCCAATTGGAAATGATAACAGAATACATAGGTTGTTAGAAGAAGTTCTAACATGCATATACATATAGTATACCACCTAATTACCCTATTTCCTTTATGGGGAAGAAAGAAAATTAAGGAACCCGCAAATATTGGTAAAACTACAATTATTGTTAACCAAGGAAATTTGTTCGTGGTAAAGACAAGATACGCTTGGACCAGAAAAACATGTGCCCAAAAATATCTTATTTTTGGGCACATGTTTTGGCGGTAAAAAAAAATGGACTCAAGGAGAGGTTTCTGTAACGTATTAATAAGCTATACCCATACTGCGGGTTGTTTCATGCCATAAATAAACCCGAACACTCAAGAAATCCGTTGGGCAGGCGGATTCGCATCTCTTACAGCCGACACAATCCTCTGTTCTTGGAGCGGAAGCTATTTGTTTGGCTTTACATCCGTCCCAAGGTATCATTTCTAATACATCCGTAGGACAGGCTCGGACACATTGAGTACACCCAATACATGTATCATAAATCTTTACTGAATGCGACATTGGATCGATATTTTTGAACGTGATAAAGTTTCAATCTAGTAAATTGATAAATGAATTATATATTTAAATACTAATACTAGATGAATCGATGAGTTACCCGGTTTTTTCTGGATTGACAGTGCCAAACTACTTTGATTTCTTATCTTTGTGATAACATGATCATACCTTACGTGGCACACATGCTAATTTTAATTGATTTATGAAAATTCTAATTTTATTTTAATAGGATAATATTACTTATTCAACAAATTAGATTGATTTATACGAGTTGATTTTCTGTTACGATAAATTGATGAAACAATGGCGAGTCCAATAGCGGCTTCAGCAGCTGCAATAGCTATAACAAAAATAGAAAAAATTGCTCCTTTTAATTGACGACTATCAAAAAAATCAGAAAATGTTACAAAATTGAGATTAACCGCATTTAATATAAGTTCAAGACACATAAGAGCCCTAACCATATTTCTACTTGTAATCAATCCATATAGACCGACAGAAAATAAATAGGCACTCAAAACAAGTACATGTTCGAGCATCATTAACCAACTCCTCATCAATCTCGATTCATTTCAATATGAACAACAATTTAACCAATTGGATTGACTAGAATAATGAAATAAAGGAATATATTGGGAATAGATCAAACTAATAAAGACTTTCTCTTTTATATCCAAAGTCAAATAGAAAAAGGAAATGCATCTGATAGCTCATAACAAGGGTTTTCCGGTTCTAAAGAGTTATTATTGACGAGCTACAGCAATTGCGCCGATTAACGCAACTAAAAGAATTAGTGAAATAAATTCAAACGGAATAAAAAAATCTGTTGATAAATGAATCCCAATTTGTTGACTATTACTTATCAGATCTTGCTCTATAATCTGGCTTGCTTTTGTAGTCCAAATAATCCCGTACCATGACGTATCTGGAATAGTAGTAATTAGTGAAAAAAAAATACTTGTGCAGACCACGGAAGTTACTCCATCTCCCACGGTCCAAAGGCGGAAATCTTTGGAATATTCTGAACCATTTATGAACATCACAGCAAAAATGATTAAAACATTTATGGCTCCTACGTAAATAAGGAGCTGCGCGGCAGCTACAAAATGCGAGTTTGATAGAATATAGAATAAAGATATACAAACAAAAACAAATCCCAATGAAAAGGCAGAATAAATGGGATTGGGAAGTAATACTACTCCCAGACCCCCTAATATAAGACCCAATCCCAGAAAGACTAAAAGAAAATCATGTATTAGTCCAGGTAAATCCATTATATATAAAATAAGAGATAAATAAATCAAAATCTTTCATAACTTTATTGACACCCGGTCAGGAAAAAAGAGGGAAATCTACTTTTTTATAATAGTTCTTAATTATTATTAAATTAAAAATTCCATTTTCATGGATATGGATTGATGTAGATATAGTTATTGGCCTAATCTCTCGAAAGAGTAATTTAAATCTATATATTTGCAAATCCTCAATATAGTCATAGAAATTTAATATAAATTAAAACATGATTCTCGTCTCCTAATCAATATAATCAATATAATTATGAATATATTAATAAAATTCTAGTTATTCACCAAATAAAAAGCCTCATTCTTTTAGATCAAAATGAGTTATTAAGTTTTTATTTCAGGCAAATTTAAAATTGTTCGAATTGTGTAATCGTCAATTACTGACATTGGTAACCGACCCAAAGCAATTTGATTATAATTCAATTCGTGACGATCATAAGTAGAAAGTTCATATTCTTCAGTCATTGATAAACAATTTGTTGGACAATACTCAACGCAATTACCACAAAATATACATACTCCAAAATCAATACTGTAATTAAGCAATCGTTTCTTTCTAATATCAGTTTCCAATTTCCAATCAACAACGGGCAGATCTATAGGACATACGCGAACACATACTTCACAAGCAATGCATTTATCAAATTCAAAGTGGATTCGGCCGCGGAAACGCTCGGATGTAATCAATTTTTCATAGGGGTATTGAATAGTTACAGGTAAACGATTCGCGTGTGATAAGGTAATCATAAAACCTTGACCAATATACCTTGCGGCTCGTACTGTTTGTTGGCCATAATTCATGAACTCAGTTACCATAGGGAACATATCGTGAATATCTATAAAAAATAGGATACTTGTTTCTTTCTCTTGTTTGGGACAAGTCATGAATATAGAAGTATTTTTACAGTGAAAGAAGTTGGGAAGAAGTTGTTAATAATAGATTACCTAGAGAAATAGGTAAAAGAAATTTCCATCCAAGATTTAATAATTGGTCCATTCTCAGCCTCGGTAAAGTCCATCTTGTTGCGATAGGAGATGAACAAGAACAAATAAGTTTTAGCTAATGTAATAAAGATACCAATTATTGTTCCAAAGACTCTACCCCTTTTAGTAATTTCAAAAAGCTCGGGAACAAATATGTATGGAATAGAAAGATTCCAACCCCCCAAGTAAAGAACTGTTACGAATAATGAAGAAACTAGTAGATTTAAATATGAAGCAACGTAAAATAAACCAAATTTGATACCGGAATATTCGGTTTGATAACCTGCTACTAATTCTTCTTCTGCTTCTGGTAAATCAAAAGGTAATCGTTCACACTCTGCTAGGGAAGAAATTAGAAAAACTAGAAATCCTATAGGTTGACGCCACAAATTCCATCCCCAAAAACCATATTTTGACTGCGCTTCCACTATATCAACGGTACTTGAACTGTTAGATAATCATAGTGGATGATAACATCACTGTTCCCACCCCTATTGCAGAACCGTACATGAGATTTTCACCTCATACGGCTCCTCAAAGGTCACAAATAAATCTAAGGACCCGTCCTTATTTATTTTTCTTGATATGTTTGTAGGATAAATAGAGATAAAATGAAATCTATTGTAAGGTCCCCATTAGACACTGGAATTCTGTCTGCTATATTTATTTATACTATAATAAAATAAATTTATACTATAATAAAATAAAGTGCTTCTGAATTCATCTTCTCTTTTAATAATTTAATCTTTGTTGAGTAATAACTTAATCCTTGAATAAAATCTTTCTTGTAACAATATCTATAGATATTTCAACCTAACGTTTTCAATTACGAAATCCAATTAGACCTTGCATTAGTTCATGAATCATGACAAGAATTCTATCTCTATATAGAGAAAGAAAAAAAGATATTTTTTTTTTTAGCGCATTCAGTCTTTCGATTTTTTTCGTTCCTATTCTCCTTTCTCAAAAAAAGGGGACCTTAAACAAAGTTAAAGGATTACTTCGTTCTTGATAGTTATTTACTTAATCGGTGAATAGAAGTATACTCTGGATCGGAATCGTGGGAAGTACTCCTTGATCATTTCTACCAATTTAAAGCCCCAATTATAATTCTTTTTATACACAGAATACACTTACATAATCTCTATTACGAATCCTTTGTGTACCTTAGTGTTCCTAGCTATCCACTTATTTTTATCAATCCACTTTTGGGTAATACATATGCTAATAGATAGTAAAAACCTCATAAAGTAGATCTTTTGAACCCGCTTCAAGTCATCATGATTAATCAATCAATCTTGGGGTAAACAGTCTCTAATACTTAATGTTTACTTTTATTAACTCTTGTACATAGGAAATGAGATTCAATCTTTTACTGCAAATTTATAAGCCGTTTCTTTCACTCATATAACTATCTGGTTTCCTTCATCAACCCCCGAATAATGAATAAAAAACGAAAATATATATTCAACTCATGACATTTCCTTCCTAGAAAGAAAAAGTAGGGTCAAATTTATGTCTTAACGAATCACACGTAGAGATATTGATAACACACATAGAGTTAATGGTATTTCATAACTAATTGATTGAGCAGCAGCTCGTAGACCACCTAAAAAAGAATATTTATTATTGGAGCCATATCCTGACATAAGAAGGCCGACAGGAGCTATACTTGAAATAGCAATCCATAAAAAAACACCGATACTGAGATCGGCTAAAACAAGATGATCCCCAAAAGGAATTACTAAATAACTTAATAAAACGGATATTACTGCTATAGACGGTCCAATACTGAATAAACGAGTATCTCCTCTAGATGGAAGAAGATTCTCTTTGAAAAGTAATTTGGTACCATCTGCTAGAGCTTGAAGAATTCCCAAAGGTCCTGCGTATTCAGGACCAATACGTTGTTGTATACCTGCAGATATTTCTCTTTCTAACCAAACAATTACTAGTACACCTATTGTGATTCCTAATACAGGAGTAAAAATAGGGATAAGCATCCATATGATCCCATAGACCTCTTTTAAGGATTCCAATCTAGAAAAAGAATTGATAGCTTGTACTTCTGTTGTATCCATTATCATTTTAACGATCAACTTCTCCCATAATGATATCTATACTACCTAGTATCGTCATAATATCAGCCAATTTCATCCTTTTAACTAACTGAGGAAGAATTTGCAAATTAATAAATCCTGGCGGTCTAATTTTATATCGCCAAGGAAAAACACCCTTATCTCCTATCAGAAAAATTCCCAATTCTCCCTTTGGTGCTTCAACTCTCACATAAAGTTCTTGCTTCGACAATTCAAAAGTCGGAGAAGGTTTTTTACTAATGAATCGATAATCAAAGTCATTCCATACAGTATCTTTTGCTCTATCAAAACGGCGTATTTCTAAATTTTCATAGGGCCCTCCCGGAATTCCTTCTAGCGCCTGTTGAATAATTTTTATGGATTCCGTCATTTCACTGATTCGTACTAAATAACGAGCTAATGAATCCCCCTCTTTTTGCCATTGGACTTCCCAATCAAATTCGTCGTAACACTCATAATGATCAACTTTACGAAGATCCCATTGTATTCCGGAAGCTCGTAGCATAGGTCCCGACAAACCCCAATTTATTGCTTCCTCTCCACCAATAATGCCTACTCCTTCAACTCGTTCTAAAAAAATGGGATTCCGTGTAATAAGCTTTTGATATTCGGCAATTCCTGTTAAAAAGTAATCGCAAAAATCCAAACATTTATCTATCCAGCCATGAGGTAAATCAGCAGCGACTCCTCCAATACGAAAAAAATTGTGCATCATTCGCATACCGGTGGCAGCTTCGAATAGGTCATATATCAATTCTCTTTCTCGAAAAATATAGAAGAAAGGAGTCTGTGCCCCAATATCTGCCATAAAAGGGCCAAGCCATAACAAATGTGAAGCTATACGACTTAACTCCAACATAATGACTCTGATATAACTGGCCCTTTTAGGGACTTGAATATTCCCTAATTGCTCTGGTGCATTTACAGTTATTGCTTCTGTGAACATAGTAGCTAAATAATCCCAACGTGTTACATAAGGCAAATATTGTATAATTGTTCGATTTTCCGCAATTTTTTCCATACCTCTGTGTAAATAACCCAATATTGGTTCACAGTCAATAACATCTTCACCATCTAGAGTAACAATGAGTCGAAGAACACCATGCATTGATGGGTGGTGAGGTCCCATATTGACTATCATGAGGTCTTTTCTTGTAGCTGGTACAGTCATAGGTTTTTCCTGATTCATTCTTCCATGAATTGCTGAAAGCGAAAAGAAGTTCATCAAACTTTAAGCGAATAATTCAAACTAACTCTTCAAATTAACGAGTTTTTCTCTCTCGAATATCCAACTGTCCTATTAATTCTTTATAACGTGCTCTGTTTTTTTTTGACAAATAAGCCAGCAGCCGTTGACGTTTTCCCAGAATTTTCCGCAGACCTCTCTGAGATAAATAGTCTTTTTTGTGTAATTCCAAATGTGAGGTAAGTCTCCGTATCTTGTTGGTGAAACTTACTACTTGAAATTCAACGGATCCGCTATTTTCTTTGTTTTCTTCTTGTTCTTGCAAAATAATTGAAATAAATGAATTTTTTACCATAAAAGAATTTCACACTCCCCTTTTTACAGATAGTTATTTTATTGGATCAGTAATAATAGTAATAATAATGTAAGAAATTTTAATGTAGTATACACAATAATCAAAAATTTTTTATAGATTCCTGTTTTTTTCAATGAACATTAATGAATCCTTTTTTGGAGTTCATTTGTATAGTCATACAAAAAGAGGATACCAAATCGTTTAGTACGAAGATTCTGTTGATTAATTTATAGCTTTAATTTTTACGCCATTTACTTATCCTAGAGGGGGATGTAAGACAGCGCATATGAGCATCGGGTTGTTTGCATATAACATGGATATTTACAGATCACGGACAGAAAAACAAAAATGAAAAATCTGATTGATAGAACAACATAATATATAGAAAACTCAAAAATTTAAATCAGGGGTACATATATATCCTTAACATACTCAAGCGGCTCCCATTATTGGTATCAAACCAATAGCGATTCATACAAGCTAAATCTTCTAATCGATAATTAGGCCAAAAAAATAACTTGAATTTAATTAATTCATTTTTTTTTCGGTCGAAATTTTTACTTTCATCCAAAAATTGACTCCAATTTTTTATCTTGTTCTCCTTGGAAAATGTTTTATTTCTATGCGCACCATTCTGATTCTTTAAATTCAAATTGAAAGAAATTAGAATTCGCAATTCTCTACGACGTCTAGATGATAAAATTTTTTCAGGAACAAGCAAATCATAATTATTTTTGTCTTTATTTAGAGTTTTCCTTTTATGTCTTGGAATGGATTCATCAAAATTATTCTTAGCAACATTTTTGGGGTTTCGGTATCTTTGATTACTTTGGTGCTTACTTTTATGAACCAATGAAATACCTATGATTTGATACATAAAAAACTGTCCGTCATTTTTTACAGATAGACGGGTAGGTTCCATAATTAATATTCCCTTTTTCGTTAATTGTGTAAGATTTAAACGCCTTCTCATTATATCCAGATTCATTTCTTTCCTTTGAATATAGGATATAGTAATTTTTCTTACATTTATGAGGCTAAGCAGGAGACCATATATCTGGATATTATTCATCATTTTTTGATTCAATTGATTCAAACGTCCAGTCCATCTTAATTGAAAAGGAAAATCTCCTTTAAGCAATACTTTTAGTTTTTCGATCGATTCTAAAAAATATTCTTCAATATTGTTTTGATTCTTTAATTCAAAATATTGTTTTGAATTTGATGGTCTAAAATTTAAAAAATATTCATTCGCCTCTTGTTTTCCTTTGATATTTGGATTTTCACTAAAATTTGGATTGATATTCAAATTAAAAAGAAGTAAGTTGCTTGGGATAAACCAAGGTTTCTCTTTATATTTATGATAAAGTATTAAAAACTCTGGAAATAAAAAAACTTTCGGATTCGATATGAGGTGATTTAAGATTAAGAATTTTTCATTCATTCCCATCCAATCAAAAGACACCCCCATCCAATCAAAAAAGACCTTTTTATAATTGATTTCGGAATTTGATTTAATTGGAAGATAAAAAAGACCATTATTATGAGAATTCTCCGTTATTTGGTCCTTATTAGGTTCAACCTGAATATTTGTATTAAATTTCCAACCCAAATATTTTCTATCTGTATTTTTTTCCATATATATAATATCACTTTTTTCTAGATAATTCTTGATAGGAATATTATTGAGTATGTTAAAAAAAGTTTCTTTATTTTTGGTGGAATTTTCTTGCTTCTTTATTGTTTCTAATGATGATCTATAAATATCAGACTTATTCTTAGTTTCAGAATTCATATATTTATATGAGAAAAGATCATATCTATAGTTTTTTTGAAAATTCTCCTCTTTATTTGGTAATAAATATACTTTCCAATTTTGTTTTTTTTTGTAATCCAATAATGGGTCTTTTTCATAGGAATACCTTTTCTTTAAATCATCATTTTGAGACATTTGAGACATATGGCATTGATTTATTTGATTTCGCCATTTTTGTGGGACTAATGTAGACCATGTAATCTGAGATAAATCATATTGATAATGACTTCTTAACCAGTTTTTCCATGGATTCTTTTCATAATTTGAAAGTTTGTTATGTCTTACTTTGGAATCAAATATTCCTTGTGTTCCAAAAAAATCCTTTATTTCATTCTTAAGAAAAAAAGATGGTCCATTATATTGAAGAATAGATCTTAACTTATTGAAGTTAATAACTTGGGTTTGTGATAATTTAAAAAATACATATTTTTGTGACAAGTAAGATAAATCAAAAAAAATATGTGGCTTCTGCTTACTATTTCTAAGATTATCAAAAGCCTTTTTTATAGTCATAGGCGAAATGAAGTCAATTTTATTTTGTTTTTTTTTATTAATTCTTTCTTTATCTTTATTTATTTCATTATTGTCAATGTATTTTTCAAGAATTTTTTTTGTTGATTCCATAAAAAGTTGTAGAGAAATTCTGCGCATATTAATTATACATAAAAAGATATCTACGTATATTTTTTCAATGCAAAATTGAAATATTAATTCAATATTTTTTCTTTTTAATATTTTCCAAATTTTTGGGGGTGATTCTCGATTAGTCTTTTTATTTTTTTTCATTATTTCTATTTGATTTCTGATTGTGTTTCTTCTATCAATTCTATGTTTAATCTCTTCTTTTGCCTGTGAATAATCTCTAGATTTATTTTGACTAAATGATTCATGAATTATCTGAGTGCTGATTATCGAATCCTTTTCTGTTTGAGTTTCACTTGATTCATATATTTCTCTCGGTATAAATAATGGAATTTTCTTTCCTTTTAAAAGTATTTGTTTTAAAAAGAAAAATGCTTTTTCTTGTTGCTTTGTTATTTTTTTTAAAACTCTTTGAACTCTAAAATTAAAATTTCTTATTTCGACTTTGTAGTCTATATCTTTAAAAACGGGTTCAAAAAAGGAAGGTGTTTTTCGAGGAGGACCAAAAGGATATTCTGTTTCCATTCCCAAAACTGTTAAAAAACAAGAATCAAAATCATCTTGTTGCTTTCGATCTCTATCAGAGAGTCGTAGCTTAGATCCGTGCCACGGTTTCAAATGAAAAGGATATAAGATTTTGATCTGAAAACCTTCTATTAACCAATTTTTAGGAAATTCTGTTTTGGAGAATTGAAGACCATTATAGCTGCACTTTAAATAAATTTCTCTATTCCAATCTTGGAAATCCTCATACCATTCCGGAGATTGCCGTAATAAAATACGGCCAATATTCTTAGCTATTATCAATAAGGGTAATTTAATATACCTTCTAAAAATTGATTGTGCTAGTAACAGAATACTTCTTGTTTTTTGTGCATATGGAATGTTTTCCCAGAATTCCATTGCGTCTTCCTGGTTGTTTTTTTTTATTTGGAATTGTTGATCTAAAATTTCAAATTCTGACTTTTTACCCAACCAATCTCTAATATTAAAAAAAAGCTTCATTAGGTCGGATATAGGAAAAGGAAAATCTTCCATTTTTTCCAAAAAAAGAGGGGAATGGGGATTTCCTTGAGACGGTCCCCAAATAACCATTTTACGCCTTTGAATGCGCATAGATCCTTTGATTACGGCTCGACGAAAATCTGGTTCTTCCAAATAACTTATAAAACCCGAATCTCTATTAAATTTTGTATAAAGATTATAAGTCTTGAAATTAGATTTCTTAAAACTTCGGTTGGAACGAGTTAAAAAAGCTATACGTTTAAATTTTCTTGTTCGAAGCTGGTGATCCAGCCCTTGCATTATGCCTTGTTCTTTTCGTCGTTTTTTAAACATTTGTTCCAACTCGTTGATTAATTTGTATGACCATCGAGGTGGTTTTTTACCTATTTCATTTATGTTTATTCCAATAGATTTTTTTTCGCGCTTAGGATTAGTTAGAATTGCGTTCAATGAAAACTTTAACCTATTATTTGAATCAATTTTTACTTGTTTTTTTTCTGATATTTCTATTTTCTGTTCAGATTCTGGAAAAGTAGGATAAGGAAGAAGGATATCGTGAATTTTATTTATTTCAGAAGGTTCTGTGCAATTTTCTATCGAGTTCTCTTTTCTGATTGAAGATGAAAAAATTTTCTTCATTCTTCCACGATACATCCCATTTAAAAAGGGATCATACATTTTAATTAGGGAATTCTTTTTGTTTTTTTTCTCAACATTACACAATCTAGTCTTTGTTTCAAGTATATTTAGAGAAAGAAATACTGTCTCTAAAGCCTCTATTCTGTTTATAAATTCATTATTTAAGTTCTTATTTTTCTCTTTATTGGTATAAAGCCACTCGCTATATAGTTCATCAGCGGACAGTTTTTCTAATGTAGATAAGGATATCCTTTTTGCTAGCATTTCCCCAAAAGTTGACAAACTCGGAGGATATGTAAAAGATATTCTTTGTTTTCCATCACTTTGGCATGTATAAAAAAAATATTGTGAGGCTTCTTTTCTTACGGAGCCTTTCAATTTTTTATTTCTCTTTCTGATGTATCGTAATGGACGATTCCATCGGTTATAATCGAAAAAAAAAGTCAAAAGAGGTTTTTCAAACAAAAAAAAGTATTTTTCTTCATCTTTTTTATTTTTTTCAAGTATTTTAAACGTCAAATTTTCCTGATCCCCGTACATATAATCAATCGGGCTATTATTATCAAATTCTTCTTCTTCTTCCATTTTGTCGAGTTTGTTCAGTTTATTACTAAAAATGGGTGAAGGTATTCTACCTAAATAGTAGACACAGGTAACTAATAAGAAAATACTAAAGATACCAGCCATAGACATAGAATTTTTCAATTCTGACACAAGATACTTATTAGATTGAATGTACTTACGAATGGATCGATTTTGACGGATCCAAACTAATAGCAATCCAATCCATTTCATGAATAAAATGTGACCTATTATCCAACCAACAAAACTACTTGTTACAAATAGCATCTTGCTGTTGCATCGAAACATAAAAATGTTGACTAATCTCGCTAACATTGAACTTGGTAAAATGAAATGATTGAATAATTGAAAAATGAGATTATTCAGGAATACACATTGAATGCTGAGATTACGCATTGAATTTCTGGTAGTAGATCCATAATCAAAGAAGTGTTTGTGATTATTGCAGAAGAAATGAAACAAAAGATACGGTAGAGCTAGGACAGTTATTGTATGAGGTCTACCCAGTGCTAGATGCAGAGGCGCATAATAGATCGATATGAACATTATGAGCTGTCCCGTAATAAAACCAGTTGTTGCTG
>JARVZY010005694.1:0-28895 GCA_030686995.1 Artemisia argyi | reverse complement strand
GTTCCAAAAACAGTGCAGACTAACTGGTTTAGAATGTACAATATCAGACTATCGGCTACCAAAGCAAGATCAGGAAAACCTGAAAGCATAAGCAACTAATTAAGTGACACCTATTATTAATCCTCATTACATACAAGACTACCATCATTATCATCTATCGGGCTGCTATGATCATTCAGGTCACAATAGAGTCAGATTTGTTGATATGGTCGTACGTGTCACTTTCAGGACAGTTGAGTTGCACACACTCAGCAGCCAACTCTCTAGGCAAGTTATTATTTTCTGAATCAAGGCTTCTATTAGACAGGTCTTCCCTTCTCCACAACATTGAACACAATGCCATCAACTAATCATTTTCAATATTGATTATCTGTGGAGGCAGAAGATCACCTTTAGAAACCAGTAATGCTTGTAAGAACTCTAGCTATTGTTCATACCCCTTTGTTGAGGTGCTAAGTCAAAGGTTCCATCCATAACGTACCCTCGAGTTCTGATGATGTGTCATTGCCATGTCCATTTGGAAACCAAAATCCAAGTTTTGAACAAAGTCAACAAATTGATCCTGTTCTCGTCAAAGGCTCCCCAGATCTTGTACAAGTATTTAACTCTGCGGTCTTGGATTCGTTATCAGTTCCATTGTTATGGTTGAGCCGAATGTTTCTTCTGTCAAGTCACTGGCGGGGAGACACATTAAACTGGACCGTGTTGGCTAGCCCATGAGTAGCTGTAGCTTTGCAAGTCCTCCTAATGGGAAGCCAAGCCGGAGGCCTGATTGCATCCGTATATCACCTCCGTTTCAGTTAGACAAGCAAGCTGCAAAGAGAGAATGCTATACTGTGAATGATATATGTGAAAATCCATTAAATGTTAGACAAGTATCATATGTTTCTTCTCCACGTCACATCCCTACTTGTAAATTTTTTATGCTATGAAAAATCGACTCATTTTAATGAAACACGCCTTTGAAGTAAAGTTGCCGCCATTTGCTCTCTCAACTTTTAGCCTAAGTAGTTGAGACATCTTGGTGGTTCAGAGCTTTCTTGGAGAGCATAGACTCATCCCAAGTACACAACCCATCATGTTATGAGCTTCTTGAAATGTAAGATTATGAGTTCATCTCCGCTCGAACTTTTTATTTATTTATTTATTTATTTATATATTATTATTATTATTATTATTATTATTGTTATTATTATTATTGTTATTATTATTATTATTATTATTATTATTATTATTATTATTATTATTATTATTATTATTATTATTTCTTTTGCAAAGCCAAGTCATTTCACTAAAAACCCACAGAAGGGATAACCAAAATTATATTCAAAAGCTTATGAGTAGGAAGCATAAGTCGAGCTCTAGCTTAGTCATCTATGTTCAACAAATTTTAATCGAATCTTGAAATAAGATAGCTAATTTCACTCAATTCTTATTAAGCACATAATTCGATTTGCGAATTGGCATAATCGTTCTACCAAAGAGATACAAAGGGGGCGCAATCATTGGGTTTATGGAACCTATTGAAGAAAGACTTGAGCTAAGATTTCTCCTGCCCTTCAGTTTCTCTATACACTCACGTTGCCGCTGGCCTGGAATGGCCGACTTAATTTCAGCAGAAGACCACTTAAAGTGCAGTGTTATAATCAAGTCTACCATTCCCGCAACTCCTACTCATGTGGCAAGAGTAGCAGTCTTCGTTACAAGACCACACTTTAAATAGTCTATGGTGAAGATAGTCTGTCATCACAAACATCCAACAACATGATTATAAAAACTAAGAACCAATAAGGGACTGGCTAAGGCTTTGTTCAAAGTGACGGGTTTTCCATATCTTGGAACGGACCAAGACCCTGTTTAGTTATACAGTTGGTTTAAAAAACTAGTTAGATTTGTAAATTCTCTCTTTCTAGTGTGTACCAGATCCTATTGTAAACTAGTCAGAAAAGCTTGTTGGTTGCAAGAAAAGTAAGCAAAATGCTGGTGAATTGGTTCTCTTCTACATTGATTATAGTACAGCTAAGAAAAGCTCTCTTTTAAGCCGACAACACTATTGCCATACTTGTTTACTACAGTAATTTACCTGGGTTGGTTTGTGTTACCTAACACATATGGTTATTTTGACCTTTGACCTTAAAAGTAATATTTATAGTTCCTAACTCGGAAACTAGCTATAGTTCAAAAAACAACAGCAACAACAACTCGGAAACTAGCTGTCGTCTTTACATTGCCATTAACAGACATTACATCCGACAAGTAAAGTCCCTCATTTACCTTTCACTTGAAGGTAAAATGTCATTAACTTCCTTTTTCAGAGGAACTTAAAACCATACCAAAGTAGATGGTTTGGACAAAAATTCTAAAACCACAAGCCTAAGCAAAATCGAGCCTAGGCTAGGTTCAATTCTTGGGTAGTCTTCCGGATTGATTATTTTCACACCCCCACGAGATCGGTGTTCTTATGGGCCAATATCAAGTTCCATTAAGGAACTGGCGGGTTTCAATGAGGTCGTTTACAATTAATGGGACATCTGGTATTTCACCATATATATTAGTGCAGAATGATTGGTTCAAGAATGTACAATATCAGGCGATCAGCAATTGAGCAAGATCTAGTAAACCTGAAAATGATAAGTAACTGATAAACTTACAACAACTAATAATCCTCAGTACATGTGTGATTATCATCATTATCATCAATAGGGGTGCTATTATCCTTGGGGTCACAAATGTTGTCGGGTCTGTTGACATGATCAACCGTGTCACCATCTTCAGAAGCTGAGCTAGCATCAGTCTCCTTTTCCGGACAATCGAGCTGCACACACTCAGCAGCCAATTCTGTAGGCGAATCATTATTTTCTGAATCAAGGCTTCTATTTGATGGGGTCAAATCACCTTTCTTCACAACATTGAACACAATGCCATTATTGATCATCTCTGGCTGAAGAAGATCACCTTCAGAAACCGTAATACTTGTATGAGCTCTATTATTCATAACCCTTTGTTCAGATGCTAAATCGAAGCTTCTATCCATAACCCTCAAGTTCTGATGATATGGCATTGCCATGTTTGTTTTGGAATCAAAATCCAAGTTTTGAACAAAGTCAACAAATTGATCAGCTGAAGCTGTCCTCATCAATGGCCCACCAGATCTCGTCCAAGTATTTAACTCTGCAGTCTCAGATTCACTATCGCTTCCGTCATGCACATTGTGGTTGACCCGCCAGTTTCGCCCGCCAAGTCCTTGGTGAATAGATGAAGCCACATCAGCAAGGTCTTCTAGGGACCCAGTTGAGTTTTCTCGAGCCATGCAATTCCATGAAGGGATTCTTTTGGATGCATTGAACCGAACCGTGTTGGCTAAGCTGTGAGTAGCTGTAGCTGAAGCTGCTCTCGCTGCACTCCTTTTAAGTCTACGCATGTGGTTGAGATTTGCAACACACTCATCAAGCACAAGCTCAATCCCACAATTGGCTTTAATGGCTGAAAGCTTCTCCCATGTACATTTCCTGCCTTGGTTTGCAGCCTTTTGAAGCTCCAAGTGAGATGGATTCTGTATGATTTTTGAGTACTGCATTACAAAAATAAATTAAGACAATCAAATCAGCTAAGTTATAGTTGTTAGCCAAAAACTACTACGGTAACATTTAAAACACAGAATCTGAAACATCTATACGCATTGTATAGTATATCATGAACCACAATATTTGCATGTCAGAAGAATATACCAAACTAATAATGAAGGGGTTTCCTGTTAGATTAGTAGATTGCTTAAAACGCACCTGAGCTAAGGTAGCCGGCATAACAATAGTAACATCGCCCTCCCAATCTTGAGCAAATAGCTTTGCAAGTCCTCCCAATGGAAAGCCAAGTTCCAAGACCTGGTTGCATCGGTATTTCACCTCCATCTCAACTAGATGAGCAAGCTGGAAAGAAAGAACATTATAATGTCTAAACTTGAAATCTTAACTTTGTTATGTTATGAGAAACTGACTCGAGTTAATGAAACGCACCTTTGCAGCAAAGTTGCCTCCATAAGCTCGCACAACTTCTTTCAACCTGAGCAGGGGAGATATATGAGGATTTGCTTGACTCACAATAAAATGATTTACGTTAAAGAGCTCTTTCAGTTGGATCATGGGTAAATCTATCTCCAAACTACCGTCCCTCCATCGGCGAGAAGAACTGCCATTGCCCTCTTCCGGGCCCCAATGGAAGGGCGGGTGATACGGAACGATATCTCCACTTCTATCCTTTGCCATGAGTTCTTGAGCCTCAAAAAGGCCCGGGAAAGCACACGAGGCTGTAACCGCACTCCATATAACTACATGAGGTGAAGTCAAGTAGTTGAGACATCTCGGTGGTTCGTGCTTTCTTGGGGAGCAAACTGTTATCCCAAGAACACGACCTGTCATGTCATAAGCTTCTTGGAACGTAAGATTATTCGTCAGGTTCCTTAATACCACTTGCAAATGTCTTATATCATGAACCGCTCCCAAAGTCATAACCCTCCTAAAGATATTAAAAATCCCACCCATTTGGTCAAAAAACTGCAACGAATGCCATGAATCCTCAAAAAAGCTCTGAAGCTCGGGCCACGACTTAGTAGCCACAACAGCACACATCACCGATCCAACACTCGACCCAGCAATAATCCGCGGCAAAAGCTTATGTTCCACCAACGTTTTCACCACACCAATATGAAACGCACCAAGCGACGCACCACCACTCAAAAGCAACGCAGTCCTACCAAACGCATGCCTAGTCTCGTGCATAAACGCAAGCTTCTCCTCCAACAAAAGCTCCTCATAATCCGAATCACAAACCATCCTCAACTGCGTCGAAACCTCATCAATATACTCCTTAATAAGCTTCGGCACCTGATGTCTACCCTTATGCAGCTCCGGATTACACATATTCCCTAAATTCCTAACCAAATCCGCCCGCATATAAAAAATCACATCTCTCAAACTCCCTTCCTCCCTACGCTCCCTAAGCTCACGAATCTTACTCCTAACAAGCTCCTCATCATACAAATCACACTCATTCCCCCTGGGCGTCTCCTTATCCAACATCTTAGCTGCATGAGCCCATTCCTCATAAGTAACCGCCGCCCTCATCATATTCCTCCAAAACTTCCTCTTATACGCCATCTCAGCTCTCATTTTCACATTCGTGCAGCGTTTCAACAAAAACGCCATCAAAGTCACTAAAACTAATATCCCTTGCGGATTACGCGGATGCAGCCACGCAATCATCGACATTACACGCCTAAACGTCCACCCTACATATCGCCTAGTTTTTACGAAATAGTAAACTAGAAAACGCGTAATCTGGTGCCTTAAATGTGTCAATGACTTCGAAAATAGGACCTTAAATGCGATAGTGCGCCCTAGGACGGTATTCGGCCCGATCGAAAAGGAGTCTACATTAGCTTCACTACTTAGATCCATATTTTGATCTACTAACAAATTTTTGACCTAATAATGAATCTATACACAATATCAATATATTCTGATGCAATAATGAATTCAAACAGTAATAAGGTTATAAATTATATAAAAGGTGATGAAGATAAGAGTACCGTGGTGCCACGTGGCACTAATCATTCAAAAATGTGTAATAAAAAGGATAAGAAGAATGGATGCATCATCTAGATGATGAAAGGATTGGTTTTATTTATAAAAAATGAGGGAAATTTGGGGTTTTATAAATTTATAAAAAAAATTGGGGATAAAGGTTGTTGAAGGTCAGCAAAAGAGTGCAAGTTGCGTGTGTTGTGACTGTGTATGATGGGTTGATTGGATCTTATCGCTTTCTAATTTTGGATGGAGACATGGAAAAGTGTGGAATCATATCATGTCATATTGTCATATAATAAGTTCAAACAAAATATATATATCATGTCATATGGGTTACTTGAATTGAATAACCTTTTAGTTTTTGAAAAACGAAAATGACGTGTTTGGACGATAATGAATGCTAGAAGTATTTTGGTGAAAAGTTCTTTTGTTACAACATTGGGTATCGTCGTGCCTTGGCTTCAAGCCGTGGCACAAAAAGTGCTGCCATATCAGCAAAAATCACTATGGCACCACATTTCAGAGGTATCCGTTGGGTGCCGTCGGTCAATTTTTTTTTTTTTTTTTTTTTTTTTTTTTTTTTTTTTTTTTACTTAAATTAAAATATACACAATATACATTAAAATAAACTTCATTAATTAAAAACAAAAACACACATTACACTAAAAAAAACACACATTACATAAAAAAACACACACCAAAAACACAAACAAATCACAAATAATAGCCCATATATAATTTTTTGTTTTTATTTCTTCTTCCTCCCAAGGCCCGAATAATATAGCCCATGTATATTTTTTTTTTCTTCCAACACCTTTCTTCTTCCTCGGTTCCTCCCACCTGCAATACAAATCCACGCCAAAAAAAAAAAAAAAAAAAAAAAAAAAAAAAAAAAAAATCACAAACACAAAAGACACGAACACAAAAAAACACTCAAACCCACTAATTTTCAACGTTAACATTCAAGGAAAAATGAAAAAGAAAAAAAATAGCTATGGCGCTGCGCGGTTGGGACGGCGCAAGAGACGACGGCGCCACTACCGATACGGTGCGCCATCGGTTTTTTTGGGCTGGTGGTGACGGCGCGAGCGATAGCTCACCCGTACCCCATGCTCTTAAAGGTTTAAGGCTCTACATAAAAGAGTCGTCAAAACCAACTTTATCATTACTGCCTCAAACGTCACGTCAAAACATACCTCATTTCATGTAATAAATGTTTTAAAAAGGGTTTTAGTCGAGTTATCGGGTCACGGTTCAACCAGTTTAACCGATAATTTAACCAGTTTTTTCGCTCATAATCGGTTTTCAATCACCTAAGAGCATGAGTAGTGGTAACTTGACTTATAACTTAACTCAGTGCCACGTCAGCGTCACATCAGCTTTAACACTTTAACCTTAACTCACAAAAAAACACCCTCAACAATAACTCAACTTTAACTCAAATATTTCAAATTCAACCCTCAATTAAAACTAATATTTCATTTAATAACTAATAAAACACAACTTACATTAATACTTAAAATTTAAACACACATTAAACTTAAAAGTTACTTAAAATTTAAACACACATTAAACTTAAAACACGAACTACAACAAACATGAAACATAAAACTACGATTCAATAAAATGAATCATCCGACACATAGCCCTCGTGACTCGAATAGGAGGCACTCGAATCGTCCTCACTCGATGGCACACGTGGAAGACCCATTTTCTATCGCCATTCTGCTCGACTGTTTCTCCGATCCTGTTTAGCTTTTGCTCAAGAGCTCTTGCCTCACTTTCTTCCTCTGCTTCAACACGTAACAATTCTTGCATATCTTGCTGAAACAGTTCTTCATCATTCAACCCTCTCCAAATGGGTTGGTTTTCCACCTGTGGATTGTTCACCGGTTAATCGGGTTGTTGTTGGACAACTTGTGGATTGGGCACCGGTTCATTATCTGGTGTGAATACCGGATAGATGTCTTCCGGTGGAGTGTTCACCGGTGCATTCGGAATCATGCTAGAGCTTGAGAATTGCTGGAAAAAGTCATGGTGACTTGGGAATTGCTAGGAGAAGTCACGGTGAGTTGGGAATTGTTGGGAGAAGTCACGGTGAGTTGGGAATTGTTGGGAGAAGTCTTCGCGAGACATTGTTGTCGAGAGAGTTGATAAATTTTATGTGTGTTTGTGTGTGTTGTCTATGTACAAAGTAGCCAGGGGATAAGCCTATATATAGGGCCTTCTTAGCATTTGAAAAGTTTACAAATATCCCGCTTCTTAATTTGAATTTCAACTTATATTATCCACACATGTTTTTGAATTTGAATTTTAAAAGTTTAAAAGATCCCACTTTCTGTATGAATTTGAATTTAAAATGTATCCTGCCTTCTGTTTGAATTTTGAATTTACAATATATCCCGCCTTCTGTTTGAATTTTGAATTTAAAATGTATCCCGCTTTCAATAAACCCCTATTAATACCATACGATACCATTCAATTTTTCACACACTTCAATATCTACATCATTTTACAATGACTAATCGTTGGTTAATGAAAGAAGAATACTTGCTAGCTAACGTATGGCTTGAAGTTCATGATTCTAGTGACCTTGTGAATGAACGTTCTTTTTGGAATGAAGTTACACAAAGGTTCAACGATCAGACTGATAGTTAACACCGTAATAAAAATAGTATTACGGCTCAATAGAATAGAATCAACCTTGAATGTCGTAAATATAATGCTATTTACAAAGAGTTGCAGCGTAGAAGTCAAGACCCTTGTTGTCTTAGCAATGCAAACCGAATTTATCATGAACGCCATGGGAGAAGGATTAAATATCAACATGTGTGGTTCGTTCTAAGAAACAAGTTGGCATGGGATAGAGACGATGAGTAATGGTGTTTTATGTTAAGTATTTCCGTATCGTGTGTATCATTTTCCCTATGTTGTACCGTCTAACGGCTAGTTTCAATATTAATAAAATTTGTAACGGCTAGTTTCCGTTACAATATTGTTTCTCGTATCGTTTGTATTTGTATTTCCGTATCGTGTGTATTTGAATAAATCAATATCATTTAAGAACTACAAGGGGATGTTTTGTAATATACAATTTCTTGTAATCAAAATACAAAAAACTATAGAGGGGCCAAAAGTGTCATTTTATTTTATTTTATTTTATTTTTATATATACTTTAGTCAGGTTAACGCAACGTTAGGGGCTTAACGAGCCGCGTTAACGTGGCCTTAACGCCAACGCAAATATCGGCTAACGCACCCTAACGTGTGTTAAAATGCCCTTAACGTGGAGAGCTGAGTTACCACTACTCATGCTCTAACTGGCTCACGGATCAATTGACCAGGTCAATCAGGGTTTTAAAACACTAGTAATAACATAACCAACATCACCATCGAAATATACCTCACTTAAATACAAATATAACTCATAAAAACCAAAATCTCTCACACACACCCACATAAACAAACCTTCCACACTCAGTCGTCCAGACAACTGATTTCTCTCTTATTTGCTCGAAGACACGTTCATGAAAGGTGAGTGTAGCAAGGTAGTACGCGTCTTGTGTCCTCCACCTAGGCAAAGAACGCGTCGTGCATTACTTATTACTAGCAGTTAGGGGTGTCATTCGGGTCAACCCGACCCGATAAGCCTCTATCGGGTCGGGTCTATCGGGTTTTCGAAAAATAAAAATTAACCCGCAACCCGATCCGATAAGGAATCGGGTTATCGGGTTCGGGTTATCGGGTTTAGTTCAAAAATTATAAAACTTTTAATGTGTTATTATAGCTTATCGGGTTATCGGGTCAACCCGATAACCCGATAACGAAATAATTAAGACCCGCAACCCGACCCTATAAGGCTATCGGGTTTATCGGGTTGACCCGATAACCCGATAAGGTATATTGGACCCGAATCAACCCGACCCTATAAGGCCTTATCGGGTTCGGGTCGGGTTCGGGTCGGGTCTGGTCGACCCATATGACACCCCTACTAGCAGTATAATGAATGAAATTTAAGGAAGCAAACTTATTTTCTTAAAGAGTAGGAAAATGTTCGAGCGAAAATAGAGGTTTTTCTGATGTCACAACATCTTATGAAATGTTGTTACACGATGTTAAGTCTCGAGAGAGCAAAAGTTTTGAGCCACTCTCATCTCCACTAAAAGGGAGATTAAAAGGAAAGTAAACAAACCCTTAATTAGAAATCTAGAAGCCAAAAAATCAAGTTGTCTTTAAGCAGCGTTTGTGTAGATAAGTTTAAAGGTGTTTGATACTAAATTTGATAGCCACTTACTTTGTGATAGTTTAACTAGAAAGCAAAATAACGTCAACATCTACTTATACATTTGGTAAATTGTTAAGTTGTTAAGATAGACAACTTTTTAAAATGATTGTATATATCAACACCCATTATACATAAACATATGATTTTCTTAAAAAGAACTCGTTTATACTTTTTGATCACCGAAAAAAAGAATAATTTTGTGGTATATGTGGTATGGATAATGATTATGTTTATGCTCTGGCTATTTTTGTGATACGATTTCAAGCTTTGATTTTAACAGTTTCACTAATAAGGACACCGCCTCCTCAAAACCCAAAAAACATTGGCAATCGCACTTTTTAGTGAAATGGTCAAGGATATGATAGTCCACTTTGACATGACGGTGAGACAGAAAGCAGTTTTTGAGTGTCTACGGGCTCCAGATGCCCAGGATTTTCTACTAGCTATCCTCATAGACGAGCTAGGTCAATATATGCCACCAATGAAATATGGTGCTATCCTTAAGTAACGCCTTATGAATATGTCTGGTTTGTCGCAAGGCGTGTTTGTATTCCTTTGGAGAACATGCGGTTCATTGCAAAGAGCTCTCAGGTTTCAAGTACAGGCACGATATGGTTAGGGATGTCCTTTTTGACGTTTGTAGGCGTGTTGGGATCTCTGCCAAGAAAGAAGCACATGTGAACTTTTCGACTGATCTGTTGGATGGAAGATCCACACTAAGACCGGCATACATTTTGGTATTTGGATGAGTTGGAGGGAAACATGTGTATGGACCTAACCGAGGTTTCTCCTCTCGCGGGTTTGATTAGCCGGGTTTTTTCAGTAGGTAAACTGCTTTAAAAGCCACCTCGTACAAAGTGGCAAAACATGAGAAAGCATGAAAATCAATATGTTCAGAGACGAAGACAGTGGGGGAGCCAGGTGGTGCTCGGCCCCCTCCAACACGCCCAATTGCTTTGCTATTTATCTTAGAAAATTTAACCCTATGACCCAACTATAAGCAAATGACCCCTAACCTTTAGATGTCAAAAGAATTAAGAGAAGATTGACACCGTTTCATGCACAATGTTTTCATCTAATATATTTTTTATTAGTTATCAATGTGTTTTCTTATCAAAATTTTAAGTTTTTAACCTAATGTATGTGATCATTAGAACATATTGTTTGAAGTTTTAGTTAAATTACTTTGTTAGCTTGAGAAAAAAATTTCGACCCCCTTTATTTCTAGTTCCTGGCTCAGTCTCTGAATATATTTTTATCCTTTCGCGTTTGATACTTTTAGTTTCTTTGCACCTGAGGCAGTTGACCTCCTTAACAGAGTACAACGAGTTATGCATGGTAATGTTATGACACTTAAATACACATATGTAGTTTTCAAATGAAAAAGGTTTGCAATTTAAAAAAAGCTAGCGACGCAGCTTGTTGCTCGTTTGTCTTCCACCTCTGTGTGAATCCAAATTAATTGATTAATGAAAAGTCCCATTATATTAAAAATTAAAAATTAAAATACAAATAAAAATGTGTTTTTGTTTAGAGCATCTGCAATTGGGAGGTTTTGCAAAAGCTTTTTACTATTCAAAAACGCTTTTCAAAAGCTTTTTTCCATTGTAACGAAAGGTTTTTCAAAAGCTTTGAATGAAAGACTTTGCACCAGCAAAGTGGTTGAAGCAAAAGGTTTTTAGTTGCTAGCATTATTAATGAATGTATCTAAGACAAAATAGCTTTGGATTTATTGTCATAAATGCACCAAGTCATTGAAAGACTTGGTGCAATGCGGATGCTCATGAAAAAATGAGTGAAATTTGGTGGGTTTTTTTTTTTTTTTTTTTTTTTTTTTTTTTTTTTTTTTTTTTTAAATAAGCGAGTGCGATGAAATTAGGGATAAAGGTTGTTTGTTGGTCTGCAAAAGTTTGCAAGTTGTGTGTTGTGGCTGTATATGATCGGTTTGATTGGATCTTATCGCTTTCTATTTTTGGATGGAGACATAGGAAAGTGTGGAATCATATCATGTCGTAGTTGAATTGAATAATCTTTTTAGTACTGAAAATGATATGTTGGATCGTGATGATTAAACTATACCTTATGTAATTGAGTAATTCTATGATTCTATCAAACTTTTTTATATGCTAATTTGTTTCACATCCTTGTAGCATTTTATCACGATTCACGAATGTTTCTAAAATGTAAACTTAAATTGTAACATTACTCACATACTAAACAAGTGTTTGTTGTTAGTAATAAACAAAAGGCTTTTATCTTAAGAAGATCTAGTGGGTATCATTATTTTGTTAACTATGATAAATACAATAACAACAATAGTCATTAGTCAATCTTGTTGTAGCAGGATACGTGGACATGACATACTACGAAGTATTCGAGGAGATTTAAGTATTTACTTGACTTGGAGGTTGTAAAGATGAGATGTCATGATTTTGTTTTCTTTATTGCTACTTGCTAGCAACTTTTAACTAGTGTTAATGAGAAGGTATGACTGCAATCTTCATAGTAGCTTTCATATGTCATTTACAATGTATGAAAAACATGATCAAATAAAAAGAGTGAAATGCCTAAAAATGAATAAAGCCATCTGAAGTCTGAACCGTTAAAAACCCAATCAAAGGGGATATTCGTTGGGGGCAATTTTGTAATAATTTGAGTCTTGAAGGCTTTTCGTTATTTTACACATTCACCATGCCTATCACATTACACAATTCTTCTCATTAGACAAAAGGAATTGATTTGCACATTTTTTTTCTTTTTTTTTTTTCTTTATTGAGACACTCCAAATACCACATGAGACAGTTGTAATATATTTACATCCTGCTTTAATAACTTGTACGGTGAGTGTGCAAATAAAAAAAATGAGTGTGTAAATCACCTCCCTTTGACAAACCCACCTTCATTCAACTAAATACCAATGGCTGATAACGAATCGTTTTTTAACATCCTATCACAACCGAAGGACTTTGGTTTAATGATATGTGAGTTGTCCACCGACTTAGAGTTTGTGGATTCAAGCTTCGCTGGAAACTTTTGTGATATATATTATGAAATAGGTAATATAGGGCGTGAGAAAAAAATTAATAATAAAAATTCCTATCACAAATCATCTCCAAAATATTATAATTAATTTTCCGATTACAATTTTTAGAAAAAGGATTTTGTTGTTTCAGTCGATTGGTAAACTAAAGAGCATGATGACGAACAACAATATTGACATTTTTATAGATATGATTTGATTTTCAACTCAAAAACTGAAGTGGGTATTAAAAAGAATTGATTTTTAGCAAAAAATTTGACGTGGAAATAAAAATATTTGATTTTTAGCTCAAATTTGAGGTTTTAAGTGGATTTAATTAGATAATGTTCGGTTCAGATTTTATTTTGGGGAAATGAAGATGGACTGTATAATTTATGCTCAAACATATAAACATCTGAGATGAGTGAAAAATATGTGCATAAGATTGCAAGTGAATAAATGTGTGGGACTGTGCGTACATGTATACACTTAGGCATACAAAGGGGTTGCAAACAAAGTATAACTGAATAGACCATGTCCAAGTTATGAAAACGTTGTGTTCATCAATCATACGTTAAGCGTTGTTTATCAATAAAAACGTTGTATCCCATAGACATTGTTCATCAATAGAAAAAGTTAGTATTAATCAACAAAAAGAATTGTGCATCAACAAAAATAATTGTTCATCATAGCCATTGTCTATTACGTACTAAAATAGATAATTTCAAAAATGCCCCAGTTGCTCAAATGCTGAGACTATTTAGACTTAAACTTTTGTGTTTCTCTATCTACCCCAGTTGCCTTGGTAACTCGAAATTAGCCGACCATATGACTCCAAGTGTCCGACATGACGGGTGCCAGTTGCTTAAAAATACACCAGTTGTCCAAAAAGTACACAAGTTGTCCTACCTTGTAATCCGTAAAGTCATACTTGTCACTAGCAGATTTTAATTGCCCAAAAAGTACTAATTGCCATGAGCTAGATAAAGAAACACAAAAGTTTAAGTCTAAATAGTCTCAGTACTTGGGCAACCGGGACATTTTTGAAATTATCCCTTAGTAAAAAGAGTTGTCCATCATGAGCGTTTTCCATCAACAAAAAAGTCCTTAATCAATAAAAAAAATAGTTATTCACCATAAACGTTGTTCATCAATAAAAAGAACTGTTCAAAACTTCAAATCAGAGGCGTTATTCTTCGATAAAATAGTTGTTCACCATATATATTGTTCATCAATAAAAGAGTTGTTTATCATATGTGTTGTTTATCAATAAAAAGAATTATACATTATATGCTTTGTTTCTCAAATGTAAATTGTGTTCATCATCAATTTGAAAGCATCACATAAAATTTAAAACTTAATAATCTTCTATGAGAAAAGTTGTATATAAAATTTAAATTTAATGGGAAAAAAATTGGTGAATGTTGGGACAAAAATATGAGCGGAAACAGAAAAGAAAAGGTTAAAAAAATGAAACAACACTTGTCATTATGTGATGACATTTTAGACTTTTTAGATTGCTACTCTTTTCCCCCACTTAATATGGGATTGCAAGTTTGTAACCCTACAATGTATCAAGTATGATCTCAATGTAGGGGTGATCATCGGTCGGAAACCGGACCGGACCGGCCAAGACCGGACCGGACCGAAGACCGAGAACCGGAAAACCATAGACCGAGACCGGACCGAATATGGTCGGTCCGGTCTCGGTCCGGTCTCGGTCCGGTCGGTCTTCGGTCGGTCCGGTCCAATTAGGCAAGTTTTTTCGGGTTTTTGGTCGGTCCGGACCGGACCGGACCGGACCGACCGGACCGAGACCGAATTTGGCAAAAAGCTTAGACCGAGGACCGGACCGAATGTGGTCGGTCCGGTCCGGTCGGTCTCGGTCCGGTCGGTTTTGTCGGTCGGTCCGGTCCGGCCGGTCCGTTTGCTCAGCCCTATCTCAATGTTATAACTAGAAACAAATTTGGTTTGGCAATAATAATAAAGTCTCTCATGTTTTGAGTTGCGATCCTTTAAAAAGTGAAAAAGATTAAAAAGTCTAGAAAGCCATTCATAGTGTGACAAGTGTCCCCCACTCTAAATTATACATAAAATCCGCCCAGGGGTAACATGGTCATTTTACTCGTTTTTTTAATTCCACCTTAAATTTCAAACGCACATTACTCTCAAACGACAAATTTTTAGAAAAAACCGATTTCACCAAAATTTTTAAAATTTAATCCTCTTTAATTTGGTATAAATCTTTTTAATTTTTTCGAAACTTTTTTTTTGACATATTTATTGGGTTATAATTTTCTTGATATTTTTGCTATTTTCGACCCTATTTTTTACCTTGAAAATTGCTGAATCATAAAATACTTAAAACACGAAAGTTGTAGATTTTGATTCACTCTTTACCCAGAAATTTGAATCACTCAAATCCGATGTCATATGAGTAAGATATCACACGTTAAATATGGTGTTTTACTCATATTTATTGCACACAAGGTGTTTGATGAAATGTCTAGCTTAGATTTTTAGTGTTAAAATTGAGCTAAATGCTCTAATTTTTGTCCCACAACGCATTATTAATAATTTTATTAATGTAACATTCAAAAAGTGATGTTTTTTAATCATTATTATTTTTAAATATACATTTAGTTCATCAGTTACGTTATTAGGTTCATCAGTTAGGTTATTAGGTTCATCAGTTAGATTATGTTTTGTTCATCAGTTAGGTTATAGGTTCATCAGTTAGGTTATAGGTTCATCAGTTAGATTATGTTTTGTTTATCAATTAAATTATTTATCGTTCATCAGTAACGTTATAGGTTCATCAGTTAGGTTATAGGTTCATAAGTTAGATTATGTTTTGTTTATCAATTAAATTACTTATCGTTCATCAGTTACGTTATAGGTTCATCAGTTAGGTTATAGGTTCATCAGTTACATTATGTTTTGTTCATCAGTTAAATTATGTATTGTTCATAACCTAACTGATGAACCTATAACCTAACTGATAAACCTATAAATGATGAACCTATAACGTAACTGATGAACGATAAATAATTTAATTGATAAACAAAACATAATCTAACTGATGAACCTATAACGTAACTGATGAACGATAAATAATTTAATTGATAAACAAAACATAATCTAACTGATGAACCTATAACCTAACTGATGAACCTATAAATGATGAACCTATAACGTAACTGATGAACGATAAAAAATAAGTGATGAACGTTATTTTTTTCTACTGCTGAACATTATAAAAAATAACTATCAACGTTATAAAAAATAAGAACAATATAAAAAATAACTAATGAACGTTATAAAAATAACTAATAAACAATATAAAAAATAATTGATGAACAAAATTAACTAATGAATTCATGAACAACATGAACATTGTTATCTCTTCCTAACAAAATGTAACCTTATTAACTTTTAATTCAAAATGAAAGAAAAAAAAAAAAAAAATTCAATTGCTTTCTAATACCTGTTACGTATGTATTCTTTTTAATAGAGTATGAAATTAGAACCACACAAATCAAATCCTATCTACTAGACTACTACAGTGATAAAACATATGGAGTGAGTATTTCATTCTCTTGTATCATTTACCACATCTTCTTCCCTTCCATTTTCTTCTTTATTTCTTTCTTCTCTTCCAGTTTTCTTCTTCTTCCTTTTTTTTTTTTCAAGTTTTTCTTTAAGCTACAAGCTGGTGTTGTTAAATGCCCGCCAACAGTTGGGCGCATTTCCCAGATCTGAAATGTCAAAAAGTAATCGTGAGATGGTGGCGTCGCCGTCGGTAAATGGCGGCGGAGGACAGATCTTACAACGACGGTTACCGTTTACGTCGACTAAACCGCCGTTTGTTACGGTGGATGATTATCATCGGTTTAACGATCAGCAGCAGATGGTGGTTGTTGATGAAGGAATTACTGATCGTGAAATTGACGAGAATACCCCTACGACCTGACGCTTGTTTGTTTTTTGTTTCAGTTGTTTATCTGACGTTTTTTGGTTGAGTCATTGATCTAACGGTTCACATTACTTTTTAGTCTTTGTAAAAAATTGACACTTTTTAAATGATCCGCAACCCTCATGTTTTTGTTATGATCGCATCAATAAGCATTATTTGATTGCCCTATTTTCAAGGGTGATGGGAGGTGGGTTCGGATATGGCTTTAATATAATTCTAACGTCCTACTCTTATCTCACTCCTAAACTATCCTCTTTATAATTAGCGACTCCCTTCCTAGACTGCTATTATCTATCTACATTGCATTGCTCCTAAGCTACCTTATTGGTAACTCAACTCAAATGCCATAACTTCCTTCAGGTTTGAAGGCACAAAGAACCAAACTTCTTAACAAATCCGTAACTACTAACATTCTATAAACCATATGCATACTGGAACCTAACTCAAAAAACCTGGAACATAAAACTCTTCTTTAAACATCCTAAATTCACCTTTTATTTTTTTAAGCTAAAAAGAAAGATTAAGTTTGTGTTCAGTGGTACCTTTTCCCTTCCATGTTAATAGTGGAAAAACAAGAAATGAAATGAAGAAACGAGAAAAAAAAAGTTACTAAATTGACACTTGGATGGTGGTTTATGAATATTTCAAAATATAATAATCGTGGAGCTCACGCTAGGTACCCTCGATATGCCGTATTGGACAATTTCAATACGCCGTATCTATTGGTTGGTATTCGCCCAGATCAGGGTAGAGATAATCAAAGACCTAACTACGTACCAATTAAGGTTACCAGATGTAACACCCCCAAAAGTCGTTTTTAACAGCGGAAGACTTAACATGTCAGCGGAAAACTTTCGGGGTATTACTTCGAGGATCTTTGTCACAATCATAGTAGATATCACAAAGTGAAGTATTAAAGATTTATTTTATTTCAAAATACCGAATATCAGGAATACAAAACATTATTAAGTTAAGAACGTGTTTTATTCTGAAGGAAAATAAGTAGTTTATTATAGTCCTTGTCATGCTTTTGCCCACTCCGTGCCATCCAGATCCATCTTGTTTAGTTACCTGAGATAAACATGCTAAAGTCAACGTAAAGTTGAGTGATATTCATAGGTTTGAGTTTAAGAGTTTAATCACAAGTTGCGAATGTATTGTAATCACATACAATCAATATGTTAAGAAAATTAATGTTCCTGTTATTGTCTTAAGCTCATGATACTCAACGATTAACAGCCAATCATAAATATGAATTATGATGGTAAGTAATAGGCCCCCAAAGATAGGTATTTGTCAATAACCTATTTATAAGAACAATAAAGTGCGCCTGGTGTTTTCTCCAACAACCAAACGAGGATTGTTAATCACTAATAGTACTATTCACAATTATTTACGTTCACCCTTCAGGTGATTAAGGTTCATGATAGAGGGACTTCTGACAATAGTAACTTAAGCAAATAACATTGGCCTGACGGTATTTCAATACCCGGTATAAAAGACTTGTGATCGAGTTTTAAGCATGTATCTCCCCACGGGAAAATAGTTAAAGAGTGGGCTATGAAATCACCTTAGTAGTACAGTGGTATCGTAGTCTCAATAAAGCAAGGAAACAGCTTCACACAACACAACCTAAAAGATAATGCAAGTTTCAGTTAATAGTCTAAATCTGGTTTTATCGCGAATACTTGTTATTTAGTTACGAATAAATCTCGTGTTTGTTTAAGTGTTTTAAGTTTAAAAACAACGTTATATATAATTATATCTCGTAAGTAAAAATATCGATGATTGATATAAAGTTAGTTTTTTTATAACAGAAATAAACGTATCGTTTTACAAGAATAATTAACGTATTGTTATATTGTTTAATTATATATCGTATATATATATATATATATATATAAGTTTATGTTTATATAAGTCTTATATATGTTTAAATATGTAAAAGTTTAATATTATTTTTATAATATAATATTTACTGAAAATTCCTTCAAGTTTCCATAATTTACATTTTTAACCCTAACGATATATATATTACACCGTTAGTCCAAAATATTTATAATTTGCATTTTTGGTCCAATAGCATCAATATTTACATTTTTCAACTCTAATTATCATTTTTATCAGTTTAGAACTCAAAGTTTTACGTTTTGACAGTTTCTACCCATAGTTTCCCATTTTGACACTTTTAGTCCCTCGATTTGAAAAATTTGCAAACTTAGTCCAAATTTCACCAAATGAAAAGTTTAACATTTTTATTTATTAAATAAGCTCAGAATATTCCAAATAGCTTATTTGATTAGCTTATTAGCTTAAAAACCAATTTTTTTTACAAAATGGGCCTTAACGAGCCAAATTAAGGGTCCGTTAACGTTTTGTGATCCAATGGGCTTACGAAAGGTTTGGGCCTGACTTTGGACTCATTTTAGAATACTAAAAACACCGGTGTTGGGCTCCCAGGCCCAGTGTAGCACATAAGCTTAGTGGGCTTAACATAAGCCCACGTAGCTTATATAAGTTTTCTAAAAATCTGGTTTTTGGTCGAGACAAAAGGGTCGAGTAAAGTGGTTATACGAGTTAGTAACTTCGAATAAAATATGGTTCCCAATTGTTTACCAAGTTGTTTATGAGATCGAGTTTTAAAAACAATATGTTACATTTCTAGATTTCGAAATAACGAGGCCAAGTAAATGACTAAAATTTATTTTGAAAACAGTTTGAAGGCTTAGAAATATTCTAAGTCTTTTCAGTTATTTCGAATGGGTCAAGACTACTTCAAATCGTGTCGTTTTCTTATTAAGTATATGTTATTTTTAGATTAAACTTTACGTCACTTGATTGTTAGTACATTAAACATTTAGGATGTGAATTAAAATATATATGTCACGTTTATATTTTACGAACTAAATGAGGCAAAGTGAATGTGCAAAACTTCATAATAACGAAAATAGAATATAATAAAGGAACTCCAAGTGCTCACCTCACCTCAAAATAGGTGGTTTAAATGGTTCGTAGGGATCGAGTTTGGTTCAAGGAGGATTGTAGCGTGGTTCACGGCACACCAAGGTTCAAGTAGACTCCAAACTTTGCTTCCTAGGTTCGTCTTGAAACGTGGTACTCCTAGCAATCCTTTCGTCCCTCCATAGCTCCTTTTCGTTATTAATTTTAGTGGTATGGTATGTATGAGTGTATGAAGTGATGTGGTTTGCATGTAAGGCTTATATAGGCTGCAATTTGAATGTGTATGGACAAGATAAGTTCACAAGGATGGAGGTGGCACGTTAGGCGAATAGTGACGCCACAAATCTAAACCAATCGAGGATTTACATAGCCAAGATCTCGTGTGATTGTTCCTGCTCACTCCTGACGCATACTTACATTCACATTGTTCATTTAGATGGGATTGGAGAGCGATGGGTGGTGCTAAGAAATGTATTGACACGTTATAAGTTATCTTGTAACATAGCTTTTTGTGTTTTACTTTGGGCAAAATTTTGGTAGTAAACGAGCGGGACACATGATAAACTTTATCATTCTTAATTCTTTGTTAGCTCGTAAATTTAGTTAGGTAAAAATATGTGTGTGTTATGTGTCGAATTTGAGGATAATAGTGGTGTTCCTTGGCTCGCTCGCGACTGGAAACAAACAAAGAAAAGAAAAATTTTCATAAGGGCGTGTTTTGGGTTTTTAAGCCCTTTGGGCTTGCGTTCGTTTTCGGCCCAGCAGAAGAAAGAAAACAAAATAAAAAAAATCCGTTTGGTATTTATGCTAGAAAGTGGGGCCCATTTAAGATGTGGGGTCCACATAGAAATTTTAGGGAGTCGGGATAAGTTCAAGTGACGATAGTGAGCAATCTCGGGAATTTTCGTAGGTTCCGGAATATATAAATATTGTACGGTATAGATTAACGAAACGTATATTATAAATTATAAATGTTTTTAATATAAATATATACGCGATAATTTAGACTATCTAGGTTTGTGTGCAAGTAACGTTTCTAAGTAAAAGATAATTCACAATATACTGTTGTGAATTATATATCAAGTCTTATAAAAAAATTTTGTCATACGTAAAAGTGGGTATTTAAATAACGTAACAACTTGTAGGTATTTACTAACCGTTGGGAAAATTACGAGAGGCTACAGTACATACATCTTACAGTGAATTCCGTCCCGGAATTCGAGTTTAGGAGGGTTGCCAAGGGTGTCTATGAGAAGAGGTGCGGGTACTTGGTGCGAAACTGGTCCTCGCGTTCCCAAGTATACTCTGGTCCTCGTTTAGAGTCCCATCGAACTTTTATGATAGGGATACGGTTTTGTTTCAGTTGTTTGACCTCTCTATCCATGATTTCTACTGGTTCCTCGGTAAAAACGAGTTTGTCATCAAGTTGTAATTCTTTCAATGGAATGACCAAAGATTCATCGGATAAACACTTCTTGAGATTTGACACATGGAAAGTGTTGTGAATTCTACTAAGTTCCTCGGGTAGTTCAAGTTTATATGCCATGGGTCCAATTCTTTCTAGGATTTTGAATGGACCGATGTATCTTGGGTTTAACTTTCCCCTCTTTCCGAATCGTATCATTCCTCTCCATGGTGATACTTTTAACATAACTTTATCTCCAATCTGAAATTCCATGGGTTTTCTTTTTAGGTCGGCGTAACTTTTCTGTCGGTCTCTAGCGGTTTGTAAACGTTGTTTGATTTTGATGATTTTCTCGGTTGTCTCATGAACTAGATCCGGTCCTGTGAGTTGTATTTCTCCGACTTCTGCCCAGCAAACGGGTGATCTACACTTTCTACCGTAAAGTGCTTCGAATGGTGCTGCCTTGATACTGGTATGATAACTGTTGTTGTATGAGAATTCTGCCAATGGTAAGTGTTTGTCCCAACCTTTTCCGAAGTCTATAACACAAGCGCGTAGCATATCTTCTAAGGTTTGTATTGTTCTCTCACTTTGACCATCAGTTTGTGGGTGATAGGCTGTGCTCATATCCAGCTTTGTTCCTAAAGCTTTTTGCAATGATTTCCAAAAATTAGACGTGAAACGACTGTCACGATCTGATATAATGGAAATCGGCACTCCATGTCGTGACACAATTTCCTTCAGATATACCTGAGCAAGCGTGTTCATTTCATCAGTTTCTTTGATTGGTAGGAAATGAGCTGACTTGGTGAGACGATCAACGATAACCCATATCGTATCGTAGCCAGTAGAGGTTTTGGGAAGTTTGGTGATGAAGTCCATTGTAATACGTTCCCATTTCCACATGGGGAGTTCGGGTTGAGTGAGTAATCCGGAGGGTTTCTGGTATTCTGCTTTTACTCTTGAACATGTTAGACATTTACTGACGTACTCAGCGATGTCGGCTTTCATATTCGGCCACCAATATAGTTTCTTAAGATCCTGGTACATCTTGTCGGAACCTGGGTGAATGGAGTATTTTGACTTGTGAGACTCATGCATGATAAGGTCACGAATACCTCCGAAGAGAGGAATCCAGCTTCTTTCCTTGAAACAAAGCATTCCATTTGATCTTTTCACAAATCCATTTTCGTTTTCCGGCATACCAAAAATCTTTTCAATTGGTCGATTTTCTTTCTTGAGAGCTTCGTTCTGGGCGATAATGATTTGTGTTGGAAGGGGTGAACAAATAGTCATGCCTAACGATCTAACCCTGAGAGGTTTTAGTCTTTCTTTTCGGCTTAGTGCATCTGCTACTACATTAGCCTTTCCTGGGTGATAACGGATTTCACAATCATAATCGCTAAGCAATTCTAACCAACGGCGTTGTCTCATGTTTAAATCCTTTTGATCTAGGATGTGTTGGAGACTTTTGTGATCTGTAAACACGATACATTTAGTGCCGTATAGATAGTGTCTCCATAACTTAAGAGCGAATACTATTGCTCCTAGTTCTAGATCATGGGTTGTGTAATTTTCCTCATGTTTCTTCAGTTGACGTGAGGCATAAGCTATTACCTTATCTCGTTGTATCAAAACTGCACCTAAACCATGGTACGAAGCGTCACAATATAGCACGAAATCTTTGCTTCCTTCTGGCAATGCTAGTATTGGAGCTTCACAAAGCTTTTGTTTTAACAGTTGGAAGGCTGATTCTGCTTCTTGTCCCCAAACGTACTTTTCGTTCTTTTGGGTCAACTTGGTCAATGGTTTTGAGATTTTAGAGAAACCTTCAATAAATCTCCGGTAGTAACCTGCAAGACCTAAAAATTGACGTACTTCTGTGGGAGTTGTAGGTGATGACCATTCTTTAACTGCCTCTATCTTTGCTGGATCCACGTGGATACCTTGACTACTGATTATGTGTCCCAAAAATTGCACCGTGGGAATCCAAAAGTCGCATTTTGAAAATTTTGCGTACAACTTTTCCTTCCTAAGTAACTCTAGGATTGTTCTCAAATGATTGGCATGTTCCTCTTCGTTACGAGAGTAGATCAGAATGTCGTCGATGAACACTATCACGAATTTGTCCAAATATGGCTTGCATACTCGGTTCATTAGGTCCATAAACACAGCGGGTGCGTTCGTTAGACCAAATGGCATTACCTGAAATTCATAGTGTCCATAACGGGTTCTGAAGGCTGTCTTGGGAATATCTTCTTCTCGAACTCTCAATTGATGGTATCCTGACCTTAGATCAATCTTCGAGTATACACTCGATCCTTGTAGTTGATCAAATAAATCGTCTATTCTAGGTAAAGGATATCGGTTCTTTATAGTGAGTTTGTTTAACTCTCGGTAATCTATGCACATTCGGAATGATCCGTCTTTCTTTTTAACAAATAGAACTGGGGCTCCCCAAGGTGATGAACTTGGTCTAATGAAACTTTTATCGGATAATTCCTTTAGTTGTTCCGATAGTTCCTCCATTTCGGAAGGTGCCAACCTGTAAGGTGCTTTTGCTACTGGTGCCGCTCCAGGCACTAGTTCAATTTGGAACTCTACTTGACGAGTCGGTGGAAGACCGGGTAGATCTTCAGGAAATACTTCGGGGAATTCCTTAACGATAGGTACATCTTTAAGTTGTTTCTTGGTTAACTTATTTTCCGTCACCTGAACCATGAATACATGACATCCTTCGTTCATGTATTTTATCATTCTGAGGCATGAGATGATTCCGTATTGGTTTTTATTCTTGTCGCCATGGATAACGAGGGTTTCATTCTTAAAAGGAATGTGTATGGCTTTCTCGTCACAATGAATCTTAGCATGATGTTTGGATAACCAATCCATTCCGATGATAGCATCAAAACTACCGAGTTGGACAGGCATCAGGTCAATAGGAAAGGATTCTCCTACGAGGGTTAAGGTACAATCTTTTAAAATAGAGTTGGTGCTAATTAAGTTCCCATTGGCCATTTCTATCTCGTATGTGGTGTTTAACTTAGAAGGGTTAGAGTTAATGAAAGGGGAAAACGTGTCTGATACGAAGCTCTTATCTGCTCCAGAATCAAATAATACTCTAGCATTATGATGATTTAATAAGAACGTACCCGTGACAACGTCGGGGTTTTGTGGTTCATTTTCATTTCCCATCACGTATGCTCTTGCTCGTGCAGTGTTCTGACCATTTCCTTTTGGACAGCGGTTCTTGAAGTGTCCGGTTTCTCCGCATGAGTAACATGTTGGTGCTATTGGTTGTAGGTTGCTGCCGGTAGCAGGGGTCCTACAATCTTTTGTGGCATGACCTATCCTTTGGCATTTATGGCATTTTACTGTACAAGCACCATTGTGATGGAGCTTGCATCGATTGCACTGCGGCTTAATACCTTGATATCCATTGCCATTGGTTGCCGTAAATATCTTAGGGGGTTCTTGTCGTTGGTTCTGTTGTTGACGATGTGGGTTCTTGTTTTGGTGTTGTTGTTGGTTGATCCTGTTGTAGTTGTTGTTGTTGTGGTGATGGTTGTTGTTGCGATGGCCGTTGTGGTAGTGATTGTGGTTTTGATGGTGGGTGGTTCTCCTGTCATCGAGCTTTCTTTTGAGTTCGTTGCACTTGATTTCGCGGTCTAGGAGTTTTTGTGCTAACTCCATTGCGACTTCTAGTGATGGTGGGTTGGATGCTGTGACGTTTCCTTCAATATTCCGGGGAAGACCTTCAATATACTTTTCCAGAGTTTTCTCTAAATCTGGTACGATAGAAGGACATAATGCCATTAGCTCGTGGAATCTCCTGTTGTAAGCCCTAAGATCGATTCCTTTGACTGCAAGGACATGGAATTCGTCTTCCAGTTTTCTTATTTCGGATCGAGGACAGTACTTCTTTAGGATCTTAGCTTTGAATTCCGTCCATGAGAGTCGGTACGCTGCTTCGGTACCTAAAGTTTGAGTTGTAGCGGTCCACCATGACAAGGCGTCATCCATTAAGGTTCCTGTGGCAAATGTGACCCTGTTGTTTTCTGAGCATCCACTCCTTTGGAATACTGTTTCGCATCTCTCGAACCAATGGGCGAGTTTTGTTATCCCTTCAGTACCCATGAAGTAAGTTGGCTGACAAGCCATAAAGTCTTTATAGGTACATTGGCGAGGTGCGGGAGCAACATTTCTTGCCGGTTGTGCGTTAGCATTTGCTTGTTCGGCTAAGGCTGCATTGATTCCATTGGTGATTGCTTGTTGGATTTCTTCCGGGGTTATGGTTGCTGCTGAGGTAGTGGTCGTGGTTCTCTTAGGTGCCATATTCCTAAAAATGAGAGTATATTTTCAGAATTTTCATAATAACCATCTTGTGTTAGACTATTTAGTAACATCAATAGGTTCAAAGTTATAATAGTGTCACATATATCACGATGCAATATACGATATCATAACACTTATGAAAATAAAGCAAACATAACATCATTGATTAGATTGTCGTTTTACATCACTTATTTATTCTTGTTGACATATCTTCTAGGACATTCAAATACAAGTTATTACTGTGATGTAGGTGAGGCTACGTCGACAATCTATGGTATTCTAGGGTTTTCCTTGGTTATCATCAAGACGACGTTCTAGTTCCTGAATTTTGGCGGCCATGGTTTCTATGATTTGGTCTCGGTCTCTCTCCCTAGCTTGTGTTTCTTGTTGTGCACGTCGCAGAGACATGACTTGGGCTCTTGTGGTGTCGAGGGCTTGATCGATGTCACACATGATGTCTTTGTTTATAGTGTTAGCAGAGCAAAGTAATCCGATGAATTCCATAGCTTCACCGAACTGGGTACTTAGTTGTTCAATCATGGTTCCCATCTCTAAGTGTCCCATCACAAGTTGTTCGATCTCAGCTGACATGACTTCTATTAGTTCATTAGGGATGTTGTTCACCAAGGTGGCTATGGCGTCTAACCTGTCTTCATGTCTTACTAACCTAGCTACCAAGAGTGGTATGGTATGGTGAATGGGTTCTCCAGTGACTGGAAGGATCTTAGATGCAGCAAATGATGATCTTTCACCAAGTTCTCTGTTGGTGGGGGTACCTTCTTGAGATCTCCAATACTTAAGGATTGGTAGTAGAAATGACCATTTGCGAGCATTGACCCGCTTACGAGCCTTATGGTTGGTTCTTGCATAGTAGTAAGGATCTGAGGAGGTAGGACGAATCTGGTAATTCCTTGGTTGATAAGATAGAGGAGCACTGGAAGTTTTCACAGGTGGTGGACTGTTGATTGTTACTGGTACAGTAGTAGTCTGCTGATAAAATATACTAGGTAGTATCACTGGTTCTGCAGTTGGAGCAACTTCCTTTTTCCATTTAGTATCATCCCAGATGTCTTTTTCTTCAGCATATGAAAGAGCTTTTCCAGCTGTGGTTGGTTCATAAGGCTGGAATGGAGAAGTTTGCTTACTGCGTCTGATTGGACCAGTTGATGCTTGAGGTGAAGTAAAGGATTGCTGACTTTCCTTATTCTTGTCTGTTGTAGGTGACACAGTCATTGGAGCAAGAGTTGGTTCAATAGGTGTAGAGCTCTCAGTTTCCGAATCCGATAACAACACAATGAAGTTGGGTTTGGAAGACATGGTACTGTAATAATCCCGATTAGTAAACATAGTTATTAGCAAAATCATAGCATGTAAGCATATATCAAGTTATATAAGTAAGAAATAATGAGAAGTAACTTTTCTACCAGATGTTGGAATGTAGGCACGGAGGGCATGAAGTGGTATTTTGTAAAAATGGTCCAGTTAAAGTGTAGTTATAGTCCAATGTTTAAAAACATCTGGTTCTCTATAACCGTGGCTCTGAATACCAATCTGTAACACCCCCAAAAGTCGTTTTTAACAGCGGAAGACTTAACATGTCAGCGGAAAACTTTCGGGGTATTACTTCGAGGATCTTTGTCACAATCATAGTAGATATCACAAAGTGAAGTATTAAAGATTTATTTTATTTCAAAATACCGAATATCAGGAATACAAAACATTATTAAGTTAAGAACGTGTTTTATTCTGAAGGAAAATAAGTAGTTTATTATAGTCCTTGTCATGCTTTTGCCCACTCCGTGCCATCCAGATCCATCTTGTTTAGTTACCTGAGATAAACATGCTAAAGTCAACGTAAAGTTGAGTGATATTCATAGGTTTGAGTTTAAGAGTTTAATCACAAGTTGCGAATGTATTGTAATCACATACAATCAATATGTTAAGAAAATTAATGTTCCTGTTATTGTCTTAAGCTCATGATACTCAACGATTAACAGCCAATCATAAATATGAATTATGATGGTAAGTAATAGGCCCCCAAAGATAGGTATTTGTCAATAACCTATTTATAAGAACAATAAAGTGCGCCTGGTGTTTTCTCCAACAACCAAACGAGGATTGTTAATCACTAATAGTACTATTCACAATTATTTACGTTCACCCTTCAGGTGATTAAGGTTCATGATAGAGGGACTTCTGACAATAGTAACTTAAGCAAATAACATTGGCCTGACGGTATTTCAATACCCGGTATAAAAGACTTGTGATCGAGTTTTAAGCATGTATCTCCCCACGGGAAAATAGTTAAAGAGTGGGCTATGAAATCACCTTAGTAGTACAGTGGTATCGTAGTCTCAATAAAGCAAGGAAACAGCTTCACACAACACAACCTAAAAGATAATGCAAGTTTCAGTTAATAGTCTAAATCTGGTTTTATCGCGAATACTTGTTATTTAGTTACGAATAAATCTCGTGTTTGTTTAAGTGTTTTAAGTTTAAAAACAACGTTATATATAATTATATCTCGTAAGTAAAAATATCGATGATTGATATAAAGTTAGTTTTTTTATAACAGAAATAAACGTATCGTTTTACAAGAATAATTAACGTATTGTTATATTGTTTAATTATATATCGTATATATATATATATATAAGTTTATGTTTATATAAGTCTTATATATGTTTAAATATGTAAAAGTTTAATATTATTTTTATAATATAATATTTACTGAAAATTCCTTCAAGTTTCCATAATTTACATTTTTAACCCTAACGATATATATATTACACCGTTAGTCCAAAATATTTATAATTTGCATTTTTGGTCCAATAGCATCAATATTTACATTTTTCAACTCTAATTATCATTTTTATCAGTTTAGAACTCAAAGTTTTACGTTTTGACAGTTTCTACCCATAGTTTCCCATTTTGACACTTTTAGTCCCTCGATTTGAAAAATTTGCAAACTTAGTCCAAATTTCACCAAATGAAAAGTTTAACATTTTTATTTATTAAATAAGCTCAGAATATTCCAAATAGCTTATTTGATTAGCTTATTAGCTTAAAAACTAATTTTTTTTACAAAATGGGCCTTAACGAGCCAAATTAAGGGTCCGTTAACGTTTTGTGATCCAATGGGCTTACGAAAGGTTTGGGCCTGACTTTGGACTCATTTTAGAATACTAAAAACACCGGTGTTGGGCTCCCAGGCCCAGTGTAGCACATAAGCTTAGTGGGCTTAACATAAGCCCACGTAGCTTATATAAGTTTTCTAAAAATCTGGTTTTTGGTCGAGACAAAAGGGTCGAGTAAAGTGGTTATACGAGTTA
>JARVZY010005692.1:22500-25000 GCA_030686995.1 Artemisia argyi | reverse complement strand
TAATATGCATGAAGCCGTCAACTATTTTACGGAATGCATGAATTGAAAAAAGAAGGAATAACAAAAAGAAGTGGTAATGGGAGCATTTGTACTATATGTCCAAATCAAAATTGGGCGGATCTTTACCCGGAGTAGAGCATAAACCTAAAAAGATTAAAGAGGCCCATTTAAGAACAAGAAAATGACATCGTGATTTGGATTGAATCTCGATGAAACAATCCATCAATGAAAAGTCAATTGGATAAGTTTAATGAATTCTTTTATATATTATACGTTATAAGGAAAGGAAGACAAACTCATATTTAGTGAAAAATCAAAGAAAATCCTTTTAGTTAGAAAGAACTTGCTATGAAAAAAGAAAAAGTATTGGAATCTACACATTGATTTTTTTTGAACCGTATGCGTCAAAAGGCGCCTGTACGGTTTCGAGGGGATACAATTTGACCCTAATCAACCGACTTTATCGAGAAAGATTACTTTTTTTAGGTCAAGAGGTTGATAGTGAGATCTCAAATCAACTTATTGGTCTTATGATATATCTCAGTATCGAGGATGATACCAAAGATCTGTATTTGTTTATAAACTCTCCTGGCGGATGGGTAATACCGGGGGTCGCTCTTTATGATACTATGCAATTTGTGCAACCAGATGTACATACAATATGCATGGGATCAGCCGCTTCAATGGGATCTTTTATCCTGGTAGGAGGAGAAATTACCAAACGTCTAGCATTCCCTCACGCTTGGCGCCAATGAGGCTTTTATTTGAGAGAAAAAAGAAGACTATGCCTTCGCCATATGAAATATGAATATTAAGTAATAATAGCATGGCACTTTGAATTCGATATAAGAAATTCTGTTTTCAAAACATTAGATTATGTATCGAGAGAGTAATATGAGAAAAAGGTATTTCCTATTTTATTATCGGAAGTCCAGTTCAGCGTCACAAACTTTTTTTCACACCAGAGGTCTCTTAACAATATTTATAGTATAGAGCGAAAAAAAAAACTTTTCTTTTTTCATTAGTTTATTTGATCAAAAAAGCAACTTTGGGATTGCTGAATGACAGACAAATCACAGACAAAAAAATATAATAAATATATAAAGCAACGGAGCCATCATAGTATTTTTGAATTCCTCCGAAAGGAAGGGTGGTAAGTTGATCATTTACCGATCGGGGTCTAATCGATCCTATTTTTTGAAGGTAAGGGTCAATTTTATTGTAGAGCCGTATGCAATGCATAATGCCCGTACGGTTGTTCGATTCTATCTTTTTTCTTGTTATTCTTTTATCTTTCTTTTATCTTCCCCTCATCGTGCGAAATAGAGAAACTTTTTATTATCTTATATCATCAGGGTAATGATCCATCAACCCGCTGGTTCTTTTTCTGAAGTAGCAACGGGAGAATTCATCCTGGAAGTGGGAGAACTGCTGAAACTACGTGAAACCCTGACAAGGGTTTATGTACAAAGAACGGGCAAACCTTTATGGGTTGTATCCGAAGACATGGAAAGAGATGTTTTTATGTCAGCAACAGAAGCCCAAGCTTATGGAATTGTTGATCTTGTAGCGGTTGAATGAGAATAGCCTTTATTTCAATTTCACGTCAAGTCGTGATTTAAAATTCACCCTGCCGAGTTTAATATTCTATGATTTTTATTTACTATTGTAATTGTAATTCATAATCATCCGGTTAGGATCGATCTAAACCAGTCCATTATGTATATGATTCAACATGCCAACGATTAAACAACTTATTAGAAATACAAGACAGCCAATTAGAAATGTCACAAAATCCCCCGCGCTTCGGGGATGCCCTCAGCGTCGAGGAACATGTACTAGGGTGTATGTGCGACTCGTTCAGATCATGAACTAGAACAAAGGAAAGAGGACAATGTTCAAATATCAATGATCAAATAGGATAGAAGGGAAAAACGAACTACATTTACTATCTAAAAATAAGAAAATGGATCATATCCCTTTTATTGTGTATGAAATTTATGGTTTCTATTGGTGTAAAACCACTCACCTCAATTCAAGATGAGAAGCAATTCTCCATTGGTAGCAAATGGTTATCCATTAAGCGGAGGAAATCTTAGTTAACCTAGACGCCTCTTGCAAGAACGGACTAACAGGGTCAGCTACCCAGCCAACTTTCATAATTAAATACCGTTACTGTATAGGTAGAGCTCGTTGTGAAAGACCTATTACTGGATAATTCATGGGTAGAGCCGAAGAATGTGAACTATACAAGTTAGCAATAACATTGATTAAATGAAGTAAAGGCTCCGGTGTATAGAGAAGACCTCACCGTTTAAGAAGTAACCATAGAAACGATGGAATCCACTATTTCTTTATCATTGCTATTTTTTAAGTACAATTTCGTATTTCGAGGTGAAATGCCTAGAAAAAATAAAAAATCGTGGTTGGGAAGGTTATAGTAGCCAAAGCCATTGGAATTTTTAGTTTATACATTGGAAAAATCCGTTTTGTTATTAAT
>JARVZY010005692.1:12500-17500 GCA_030686995.1 Artemisia argyi | reverse complement strand
GATAAAATGTGGAGGGAAGTGGGGTAAATGGCCGATACTACTGGAAGAATTCCTCTTTGGATAATAGGTACTGTAGCTGGTATTCTTGTGATCGGTTTAGTAGGCGTTTTCTTTTATGGTTCATATTCCGGATTGGGTTCATCCCTGTAGTAATCTGATGAATTGAGTTGTAGACATGAAAGCGTAAGAACTCAACGGATTCCCTTCTTTGTTTGTCTGATTTAAGGTAGAAGGTCCCGTTGAGTTCTTAATAATTATAATATTTTTTTATAAGTTCATTGACGAAGTTCTATTTACTCAACAAATTTTCCCCTCCTCTTTTGTTTGTCCACCACTTTTTATAGTATATGTAATTATTAATTATTGTAATAGAATTTATAATTTATAATATAATAATTAAAATACAATACGCAATAACTCCAAAAAACGTTCTGATACATCTGTAAAAAACAGAAACTAACACTAGGAATGTTTGACGAACAGTATAAAGAATCATTATTATTTCGACACAAGAAAAGGATTTTTCACACCCCTTTTCTTGTGTCGAAGACTAGGAAGACGAATAAACCCTCCCAGAAATATTTGCTCCCTTCATTTATATTTATCCGTTCTATTTCCCTTTTACTTTTGGATAGGATCTAGCCAAAGTGAAATGTATTAGAATGAAATGCATTTTTTACATTTCAATCTGACAATAGCAACATAGCCCCAATTTTGAAAAAAAAAAGAAGGGGTCAAGTCAAATAGTCTTTCTATATACTATGTCTAGGAATGTCGTACAAGGAATTCCCGGCATCTCATAGAAAAAGAGTCTAAAAGAACAAAATTCTTTTTCTAATTTCTTTTTTTATCATAGATAATTGCTAATGCTTTTTACAAACTTGATGTCGATAAATACGCCAGTCTAGAAATTCATTTCGGACAATTGAACCTTCTCGAACTGTTTCTTTTTAAGAACCAAAAAGATTTGTGCCAAAATCACAGATGCGAAGAAGAACAAAAGACCTTGTACACGTAATGGATCTTGAAGTACTATTTCTGCATCTCCCTGACCAAATCCGCCCACATTAGGATTACTTGTCAACGGTTGATCCAATTTGATAGATTCACCTTCTGAAACAAGAAGTTCTGGCCCCGGAGGGATAATATCAACCACTTGACGTCCATCGGATGCATCCGCTATGGTTATTTCGTATCCCCCCTTTTCTTTTCGTAGGATTTTGCTTACTATACCTGATGCTGTAGCATTATAAACTGTATTGTTACTCTTGCTCCCATCAGGATAAATTTGGCCCCTTCCTCTGTTTCCGCCTACGTATATAGGATATTTTAAGAAGTGAATGTCTTTCTTAGTAGCGGGGTCGGGGGAAAGAATAGGAAAGGTGATTTCACTATATTTCTGACCAGGAACAGGGCCTATGACAAGAATATTTTTTTGGTTGGGGCGATAACTCTGAAAAGACAGATTGCCCATCTTTTCTTTTATCTCGGGGGAAATACGATCGGGAGGGGCTAATTCAAAACCCTCTGGTAAAATAAGAACAGCCCCTACATTCAAACCCCCCTTTTTACCATTAGCAAGAACTTGTTTCAGTTGCATATCATAGGGAATTCGAACAACTGCTTCAAATACAGTATCGGGAAGTACCGCTTGCGGAACCTCAATATCCACTGGTTTATTAGCTAAATGGCAATTGGCGCATACAATACGTCCAGTGGCTTCTCGTGGATTTTCATAACCCTGCTGTGCAAAAATGGGATATGCATTTGAAATGGATGTACGAGTTATGATATATATCATGAGCGATATGGAAATAGATCGAGTAATCTGTTCCTTTATCCAAGAAAAAGTATTTCTAGTTTGCATGGTCCAACCATTGATCCCGAAAATTTCTACAATAAATTGGGGTAGGTCACTAATGGAGTTTCCTATCCACGATTCTGTTATTTACTGGAATAATAATAATTTGACTGGATTAATATATAGGAATATAGGATGAATCTCCGGGATGGGTAGAAATATAAAGTTTTTTTCAATGCTTTGCTTATGTACAACTGCAAAGTAATAAGAAACATTATAATTAGATTAGGTAGATAATTTTTCAGTCATTCATTGAATGATAAATCACTACAAGTGACGGAGATACGCGATTTAAATAACGGAAAATCCAATATTTTAAAATTGTATCTAGAATGACTGGAAAAGTGGAAACAAGGCCAGATTAATTTGATCATTATGAACAAATCCAAAATCCTTGTAGACAAAGCCAATCAGCAGTTCCCAACCACGGGGCGAATGAAATCCGATACATAAATCAGTTAATAAAAGAAGAGAAAAAGCTTTTATTGTGTCACTTAAGTTATATAGGAATTCCTGAGCCCAAGAGTTAAGAATAACAAGTTCTTTATTACCCAAAATAGAATAACCACTTAGAATAATGAAACAGATTATATTTGTCGAGAAGTGCAAAATCGTATGAATACGACCCTCATTGTGTATCTTGATTAATTGGATTGTTTCTTTGTGAATTCCTATACGAAGGTTTTGTAGATGTGTCTCCGAGTATTCCTTGATCATTTCCTCTAAGAGGAGGAGTTCCTTTAATTCTTTGAATTTTTCTAGAATACTATTTTCTTCAATATCATTCAAAAAAGTTTCGGATTGCCTAGTATTCCACCAATTTGTAATCCATGATTCCAGACTTTTTTGAAATGAGAGCGAAATCCACCAAGGCAAAAATACTATAGATGCAAGATAGAAAAGAGGAGTTAATGCTTTCTTTTTTGCCATTTTTTCATCTGTGAATTGTTAATGAATCTTATTCGTCGACTTTATGTAATCTAAGATTTCTCTCACGCATCAGTTCTATTACAAGTATCGAATCTATGAATCTATTCACTCTTTTTTATTATTATTTTTTTTTATTTTTTTATTGTTCCATATATGTCTGCTTTGACTCGAATGGATGTTCTGAAGAAATTTCAATTAAGTTATGTTATAGAAAAAGAGGATTCTTGCGTTTTTGCCCTCCTGCTGAGAAAGCATGCATTTGTCGGCTCATTTCTTAAAACACTTCAATTGGTACACGCAAGAAATAGGCCAATTCAGCAGCTTTTTGTTCCATTTCCCGTGGAGTAAAATTCTCATCAGTACGAGTCAATGGAATGGCTCCCTGGCCTTTGATATCCATATAAAGGACACGACGAGCATAAATACCCTCTTTAACTTCTACTCTGACGGACTGAATATCTTTTATAAGAAATCGGAGGAAGACCCGACGATTTTTTCCAGGAAATCCCCAACGAAAAATACACACTATTCCGTCTTTTCTATCAAATCGATCATAACCACTACCTACATTCCACGAAATTGTGCACCACAAATAAGAGCTAATAAAAAGACCCGCGATCCCATAGAAAGACATCACAATTCCTTGTGGAAAAAAAACGATTTCCTGAGACGGAAATAAAGATATCAAATTTCTACCAAGATAACTCGAGGTTCCAACCAACAAGAATCCTAATGAACCTAAAAAAAGGATAACAGCCCAGCAGAAATTACTTGTTTTTCGAGCCCCTGTTATAGGTTCTATCCATATATGTTCTGATCGACAACTCATAGTTGATCCAGTTGCTTTTTTTTGGAATTGAGAGAATACCCCAAATGAATTTTACTTTAGTCCTTTTGTTTCCGAAGTAACTCGCATCAACTAGCACTAGTTTGATGTGAACCTTTAGGAGTAATTCATTAAATTGGTTAGATCTAAACTAATAACATACCCTTCGTATGATCTCACTAAAGATAGCCACATGCATATAGATGGACCAACTTTACAATTAAGCCGTCCGCCAATTCGGGTCTATTTGAAAATAGCTAGAATATAGCATTTTGGGAGATTTTCGTCGGAAGACGCTTATACCATATTTTGCTAAAAGGATATCTGTGTTATGATACAAGCGTCAGTTTAAAAATGAGATTTTGTGCCCTCGGCTCTAAACAATCTTGTTTTTTTGAACATGAAGAAATAAAGAAGCCATTGCGATTGCCGGAAATACTAGGCCTACTAAAGGGACCAAAACAGAGGGAAAGTTAAGAGTTGTCATAGAATGGGTACCTCGCTTTACTATTTGTACCTGTTATTATTATTTAGATTTTATATTTATAGAATATAAAGATATTATATATAAAGATATCTTATATCTTATTATAAGTATAATTTGATAATTCTAAATTGGAATTATTATTAATTAATATCTCTCTAATCTATTCTAATTCTAAATTCTAAATGAGTATATAATGTAGTTTTTCATCCCTCTACATGAAAGATTTGAAAGGATATGGATGAGATATTATTTGATTCATTTTTTTCTCTTGTCTTCAAATTTAATTTACTAAGCAAAAAGTTTCTTAAAAATGAATTAGATTCTATTTATTTAGTTTTATATATTAAAGGGTTTGTTAGAATCCCATCCAGCAGGGATTCTTAGTCAAAATAGGATTATCGTAAGGTATAGAAAGATAAAATTCTATTATTCCGATAAACTAATTACTTGTTTGCTCAAAATAATTCAACTTCATGTTCTAATTTTGATTCAAAGGAAAGAAAGTGTGGAGTTGAAATAACTCACTCAGAACGCTTTTTAAAGGATTACGTGGTACGATTAGATCGAATAAGCCCTTCTGGAATAAATACTCAGCCGCTTGTGAACCTTCGGGTACTGTTTTATTTAATGTTTGTTCAATTACTCTTTTACCCGCAAAGGCAATGTAGGCATCGGGTTCGGCAATAATGATATCCCCCAACATACCAAAACTAGCTGTCACCCCGCCGGTAGTAGGAGATGTAAGGATTGGTACATAGAATAACTTTTTATTTGATTGATAATCATATAAAGCAGCAGATATTTTAGCCATTTGCATCAAGCTCAAACTTCCTTCTTGCATGCGTGCCCCTCCGGAAGCACACACTATAATAAGAGGTAGAAATTCTTTAGTGGCG
>JARVZY010005692.1:0-2500 GCA_030686995.1 Artemisia argyi | reverse complement strand
GGCATCCTTCACCTACTCTATTGAATGTTTCAACCTTAACCTTCGAATATGTATATGTGTATGAAGTATTAACATTCTTTTTCAACCAGAGGAGAAATCAAAAAGAAGCGAAAATATAACTCATTTTTTTACATACTTTGTATTTGTATTGTATGTATTTGTATGTATTGTATAATAAACTCTTTACGCCTCTATAAAAAGGTATATCTCTAAAGACCGAGATGGATAATATGTATTATTATCTATAGTCTTAATGAATATGTATTCATATCAATTAGTAGATAGAGACTCATACAAATTAATCGTGTGTCAGGAACCAGATTTGAACTGGTGACACGAGGATTTTCAGTCCTCTGCTCTACCAACTGAGCTATCCCAACTATTCCTGATGTCGCATCCTCATTTTCATTTTACTAGACAACGTGGGTCTATGTCAATTGAAAGGGTATTACAAAGCCTCATCCAGGTCCTATAATTTGGCAAAAGAATAACTTCAGTATGAATAAAAATCTCGATCGTGAATCATTCACACGGGGATTCCTTGCTCAAAGAGGTTCATTTGTACATGTATCATATATATCCCGTGTGATGTGATAAGAGAACAGCTTTTCTGCTCAGATCCTTTTGTATAATTGTATAAAGAGTAGTGAATGGGAAAGATAAGGAATTTTGAACCGCTAACTAAAAACAAGATAAATCAAAAGGATACAATAAAGAATTAGGGAGTCAAACGGTCTTTTTGGGGATAGAGGGACTTGAACCCTCATGATTTTTGAAATCGACGGATTTTCCTATTACTATAAATTTCATTGTTGCCAGTATTGACATGTAGAACGGGACTCTATCTTTATTCTCGTCCGATTAATCAGTTCTTCAAAAGATCTATCAGATTATGGAGTGAATCTTTGATCAATGAATATTTGATTGATTGATTCTTTCTTCAATTCTGTATTACAGGTTTATCCTTCATCTTTTCTGAAGTTTCGATAGAAGGATTCCTCTACCAATGTAAGACAATCAACTCCATTCGTTAGAACAGCTTCCATCGAGTCTCTGCACCTATCTTTTTTTTCTTTTCGCTTTCTGAACCTTTGTTTGTTTTCGGAAAACGTGATTTGGCTCAGGATTGCCCATTTTTCTTAATTCCAGGGTTTCTCTGAATTTGAAAGTTATCACTTAGTAAGTTTCCATACCAAGGCTCAATCCAATTAAGTCCGTAGCGTCTACCTATTTCGCCATATCCCCCTTTTTGAGATGCAAATCTCATTATGATCCCGTCCCTTTTTTCTTTCATTTATAACGGAACCGTTGAATTCATTAGATAGATGCTGATTCCTGTCTCGAAAAAGTGTTTTCTCCTCTTTGTCTTTGATTTCTTGTCTATCTTCTTTTTGTATAGGAGGCTCTTATTCGGTCCAATCAAAAACGATTTTATCATTTCTGTATCCGCAATTCAATATAGGTGGATACATACCCTATACATCTGTCTCTCTTCCACTCATTTCGCCATGAAATTTTGAATACTTGAACGGTCGATTCTTTTTTTTTTTATTACTAGTTCTATATCGCTAGATTCATCGTTATGTTCTATAATATTTAACAGTTATTTGAAATTCTATTCTTTAATTAAATAAATTAAATATATATTATGAATAGCGAATATGAATAGCCAAGAATTCAAATAGTTAATAGGAAAGATTCTAAGAGTTTATGGAATTCCTATGCATGTCGAATTTATGTTATGCGAGCCTGCTTAGCTCAGAGGTTAGAGCATCGCATTTGTAATGCGATGGTCATCGGTTCGATTCCGATAGTCGCTTTTCTCTATTTAGTTTATTCGATTTTTTACATGATTTATAATGCAGCTTTGAAATCTAAGCGAAAAAATGTCTTCCTCTTTTCGCAAAAGCCATTGATTTATTATGTTATAGGAACTTCCAACTATCTCACGAAAAGAATCCTTTTCTTTTTCTATATCTTTTCTTTTTCTATATATAGAATATAACGATCTGGATATTTATCCAACTCATCTCATTATTCTTTAATGTTTAATAGAATATCAGTAAATTTGGCTTTTTAGAATTTAGTTCATTTTTAGTTTAGGTTTATTCTGTAGAATGAAATTTCATCAATAAGAATTAATTAAAATTAAATAAATATAAAGAAGGAGTCTTTATGTCGCGTTACCGAGGTCCTCGTTTCAAAAAATACGTCGCCTGGGGGCTTTACCAGGGCTAACTAATAAAAGGCTCAGACCTGGAAGTGATCTTAGAAACCAATCGCGTTCCGGGAAAAAATCCCAATATCGTATTCGTCTAGAAGAAAAACAAAAATTGCGTTTTCATTATGGTCTTACAGAACGACAATTACTTAAATACGTTCGTATCGCCGGAAAGGCAAAGGGGTCAACAGGTCAAGTTTTACTACAATTACTTGAAATGCGCCTGGATAACATCCTTTTTCGGTTGGGTATGGCCCCGACTATTCCGGGAGCTCGCCA
>JARVZY010005689.1:0-28902 GCA_030686995.1 Artemisia argyi | reverse complement strand
AAAATGTTGGAAAACATCTACGGTTGTTAAAAATGAGTGGATTCTACGTGTCAATTGATTAAGAATTTTGGGGGAGAAATAATAAGACAACCTTGTATTATACAGGAGGTATATATATATATATAGAATGAGGTTCAAATAAAATAGTTGTTAAAATAAGATAGTGTAGAAAGCCATACAATTAGTGCCATGTGGATGTTCAATTTGATTAAATGAAAAAATAAATTAAATAAACAAAAGGGTATAAGGGTAATCTTGTATTAACCCCTAAAAACACCCACACGACTGAGTTGCGTTTGTCTATTTCTACTCTTCTTAATACTATTTTTTTAAAGTATTGATAAAAATCAAACCGCCTATCTCTGCTACTTCTCTCTTATATGGTGACACGCGTCTCCACTTGTCCATAAATTCGGCAACCCGTCGAGAATGAACCATGCTTCCCTTAACGATAGGAGATGTTACTGATTATGTTTTTCACACTGTTAAGTTTTGTGAAAACCATTGCCGCCACAAGAAGTCAAAACATTAGCCGGTTAGCAGCCACCGTCCCAGATTAAAGTTTTAAGGCAATACATGGTGTTTGAAGATGATGCGTGTTCTTTCAATTTGATGTCGTTAATATTGTGTATCGATATTGTTGTTTAATATGAACCAGCACCAACAACCTGTAATAGAGCACCAAAACACAGTAGCAAAACAACCCGAAAATGACCCTTAAATAGCTTAAAAGAAAAGCAAACACAACCCCAAAATACAGTAAACACAATCTGCACAAGAAGAACTTCTCTGTCCTTTTAAGGTTTCAACAGAGCCCGTTTAATCGCTTTAAGCCTACGTACCGTACACCCCAGGATTAATGCAGTCTCATAACGGTTTATTGTAAGCGAAAACAATAACCCGTAATGCACAATCGGTTTGTAGAGTAAGAAAATATTCAAGATTATCTGGAGTAACAAAGACTAAAGTGTGACAACCGGCAATTTAGGGAGCTATTTTAAAAACCCGCATTACGTTAAAGTTCGTTTAAAATTTTTATTTAGAATTTTATCTCACAACGAACTTGTAAGACCTATTTTATTAATAATTGTATTTAATGATGTTATGGAATTCGTGAATTATTTTCATAGTTCATTTTTATATTATGCTCGGTGATGTATTCTTAAATTCTCACTGGTACTACGTTGACTCTGGCACTAGGTTTACCTAACGAAAGATTTTATAATTCGTTTTACGAGTCCGACGATATTTGAGTAATTACGAGATGTTTTTCGGAAGATATTAAAGTTTTGAAATGAGTTCGGGTTCGGGCCACATGTTTTACATTTACCCACGTTACCCGCTTCACACCATTAGTAATATTATTATTACTATCATTATTATTATTATTATTATTATTATTATTATTATTATTATTATTATTATTATTATTAACATTATTATTATAAAAAATAAAAAAAAAAAAAAAAATCAAAAGAGTAACTACAAAAATTGGTCCTTGTGTTTTCGGTACTCACACCACACACACAAACACTCACCATTTCATCTCTCTCTCATCACCTCATCCCTCTCCCTCATTTTAACCTAGCCGCCGCACCCTTTGGCCGGCCACCACCATCACACCGCCACTCCCACACCTAAAATAACACCACCACTTTAACCCTCTCATCGAGATCTTTCTTTTGGTATACTACACGCGCCCTAAAACTCACTTTAACACCACGTACGCATCATCACCACCACCTAAATACCTCCATTTTTATTAGATCTTGTTGGGTTTTTGGAGAAACTCGTTTTGAAGCCGATTTGAAGGTGAGTGACCACGAGTTTCAACTCGTGTGTCTCGATGTGTTACCCAATTCGTGGGTACACGATTTTCTTTAATGGATTTTGTGAAATAATAATGGGAAATGAAGTTTTGGTTAATAAAAAATTGTTTGGTATCCGGGTTGTGGATGTTTGGTTGTTGTCGACTCATTGACCATGGGCCGTGGCTCACGGCTCATCATGGTTCGAGCCCTATGGCTTGATATTCTTGTTGGGTTTTGACCTAGTATATTTTTGTGAGAGCTTGTTATGTTGGTTTTGATTGGTGGCTCATTTTGAACGAGCCTAGCTCTCGTTGTTGTTGGTTATGTGCCGCGACCCAAAGGGGTCCTCATTGGCAGCCTTGTTGTGCTCGTTTGAGCTTTTGCCGAGACCAAGGTGGTCCTTGGTCGAGTCCTCCTTGACTCATAATTGTAGCCGAGACCCAAGTGGGTCACTTGGCTCGGGTTTGGCTTGGTAAACCGACCCGAAAATTGACCTTGTTGATATTTATTTCTTGTTATGTTTTATGGACTTAACTTGTTATTGTTGTGGCACTTTATTTTTCGGCCGAATGCTTTTGATGAGTCGAGACCTTTTGTGGTCTCGACAATGGAATTATTGTGATATTGAGGAGTTGTTGACGAATTGGGACGTTGGGGACCGATTGTGAGACGGTCACTTAGATTGACGGAGATAGGTTAGTCGGGTGCCGTACTCGGACCCTATTGTTGTAGCACGTGGATTGGGTTTGATTTGGGCGGAGATGTATTATTTTTATGACATTTACGAATTACTTTGGACTTGGACAATGAGCCGAGAGTCATGACTCGGACATGTGACCATTTCGTATGACTTGATAACTATTTACAATTAAAAACATAAATAATAAAACTCGTAATAATAGTTATTGATAATATAAAGTATAAACGTTTATATGAATATATAGACGTGAATAACGGATATATAATTATATAAGCGCGTATATTAATAATAATAATAATCACGAGTCGTATTATCAATAATACAATTAGATATATATTAGGCTACGAAAGTGGCGTAATATTATTGAACGTATTATTATAAAGAAATTATGATAAAACGAGGAATTCTCGACAATTACCAAATATTAAATAAAAATGTCATTTTATATAATAAATAAACTTATAGAGTTATGCGGAGTCGTTGTCACTCGAGTCCAGGTAAGTTTTATTTGTGACTTTCGTGTTGTCACGAATATATGACGATTAACATAAACGTTTTCTATAACTAAATAACCACTTAACTGTAGGGTTGAATCGGGTTATTTGGCTATATGAAATGAATATATTAATGGGCATCGTATCCTACGACGCCCATAGGTTGTGGTATATGTAAAGTGTAATAAATTGCGAGCGTATATATCGGGAAATCTGGCCAATTTGACGATATATATGAGGAATTTATTAAACTATGATATCTACCATATAGTATTTATGTGCTATGTGCTTTAGGATGGGGTGTAATCTTGGAACGGTATGTTACGTAAATAAATATGAGGATTATCAAATCGACGGATTTGATAAGCTTCGGCGATTTATTTAAATGATATATTGGGCTAATGTTAGATCCATAGTTTATTTTATTATTTTTTGTGTGACCTTTTGGTTTGTTTTGTGTCGACCCACCACCCGTATGGATACCAAACGTAAATACACCAAACTAATACGAAATGGATTTTTGGAAATAAAACGGATTCTCGTCCGGGTTTGGGAATATTTTGAATTTGAGGAAATGATTTCTGAGCGAGTTGATATTGTTAGGTCGTGCCGAGTCCGTAGTTGCTGTTTCGTGAGTTACTATACATCTTATTTCTACCGACTTCTTCTTGCTATTTTCTGGACTTGAGGTGAGTCATAGCCCCACTTTTACTCTTGAACTATGTTTCCAATACTTGGGGTGAGAAACGTGCAAATTATTTTACGTGGACTATTATCGCTTTTATATTTTCTCTAAAACTTGCTATGCGTATGGACTAGAATATATTGTCAGCTTTAGTCACATAGTTTTGTTTGTACTATTCAAGGTTGGCTTATTTGGTTATTGATGGATTGTCAGCTTTAGTCACATATTTGTTGTGTGTACTATTCAAGGTTGGCTTATTTGGTTATTGATGGATTGTCAGCTTTAGTCACATATTTGTTGTGTGTACTATTCAAGGTTGGCTTATTTGGACTGTCAGCTTTAGTCACATAGTTTCGTGTGTACTATTCAAGGTTGACTTATTTTAGATATTATAGTGTGCACCTATAGGTTATTAAAACTTCGGAGGTTATCCGAGTATTTATTGGTATTGCGGGGGTTACCCGAATATCTATGTTAGAACGGAAGGTATCCGTGTGTTATGTTGGAGCGGAGGTTATCCGCAGGCTTTTAGCGAATCCTTAGTCTAGCTAGCAAGCGTTTTGCGTATATGTCCACTATATTGTTAGATGAATTTAAACCTATGATCTCACCAGCGAAAGCTGACTTTTAGCACGTTTTCTCAGGTAATTAAGTGATGATACGGATGCTTGGAATGGAAGTCTCGGGCAAGGCTCATGGTTTATGGATCTATTTTTCTAAACTTTGATAATAAATTTTGGACCTACTGTTATGTTATTTTGGGCCTGACTCTGAATGATGTTGGGATAAATGTAAACGTTAAAACCCCGTTTTGGTTGTGTTTTTATTATGTTTACTTTATCTCGTTCTATATTGTCTTGTGTTGGATACCAATCCCCGTAGCACCCCGAAAGCTTGTTGAGTCTTCCGCTGTATCAAATTTTGGGGGTGTTACAGATTGGTATCAGAGCCAAGGTTACAGAGAACTAGGTAAATAAACGCCTAAACTATAACCGTATTTTTATAGAAAATGATCCTTGACCACCGCCCGCCAGCCCGCCAAGCCGAAGCATCTTCTAATATTTGAGGTATTATGAGATATTTGAGATGATTGTTAGATTTGGGATTTATTGAGATGATTTGAGGTTTATGGATTTTAGTAATAAGATGGCGTTCCGAGGAATTATATGGTCTATATGTTTTATAAACATTATAGTAATGCGGTGTTTGAAATTCTTTTTATTGAGATTATATGATTGAATTATTTGATGAGGATTTTTGATATAGTACTATGAGTTGTGATTTAGTTGTTTTGAAACACTTACACCTACCCTACGCCGTTGTCACAAATCATAGCCTCCTTTGCACGTGTTGTTATTAAGAGTTGTTATTGCTAGTATGCGTCGCCCCTCGTAGATCACTATGGCCCCTGATGACCCATACGTGATGGTCATGCGTTCAGCCACTACTACTTTATCATCCCATTGTCGCCCTAAGTCGCCGACTTTATCGCCTCGTGGTTCGCCTGCTCGGAGATGACGAGTGATGGAGTACCCTTTCGACGAGGAGTACGCGGGTGAGCAGAATGATAACCCTCAAGATGAGGAAGAGAATGATGACCCACAGGATGAGGAAGAGGATGATCCTCAGGAGGAGGAGATGCCTGATGATGATGGGTCGCTAGCACATTCAGTTCATTCTGCGAAGCCCGATTCCCCGATACATCCGTTAGAGCCGGTTTCACCTGATCATCCGTTTTGTTTGATACACCACCTGGTAGTCCTGTGGCGTCGGATGCACTTTCTGAGGTTTCTGCTGAGCATGCAGAGTTAGGTGAGACTGGTAGGATGTGGGCTCAGATTACTGCATAGGGCGAGAGGATCTCGCGAATGTCTGACCGACTTGAGATGGTCATTGCTGAGTTTATTGTTGAGTTGTTGTGGATTTGAGGAGTCTACGCCAGCATCGTGGCTAGATCGATTTGGAATCAGGTTGTTGTGTTGCTACATAAGCCAAGGAGTATTTGGTTAGGAGAGCTAGTTAGTATATCTCTTATGTCATGATAGTCGGATTGTACGTTCGTCTCGTATGGAACGATTAGTAGCTATTATGCCTGTTGGTAGTATGGAACGATGTATTGATCGCTACTTATGGACGATGGTGAGCTCGTATGATATTTTATGGTTTTTGGCGTACATGGAGAATTGTGTTCCTATTTGCGTGGTTGATATTGTCTTGGAATTATATTAATGGCTGTACGACGAAACCCTGTCAGAGCTACCCGAACTGGTACGACAGCGACTACCCCTGGTCGCCGAGGACGCCGTCCTACTCGAAATGTTGAGACCCCTACTCCTGATAACCTGGACACTACTAACCGCAACAACAAAACTCAAAATGTTGATGTCCAGGGAGACAATGATCATGTTCCACTTAACGCACCTACTGTGGATCAAGCAATGATCAATCAACTTGTGGAGCAACGAGTTGCTGAACTACTAGCTGAGTCAAATCATTCCAACAATTCTGCTGGAACTTCTCCACCTGTTCGCGCTAACGGATGTCAATACAAGGAGTTCAAGATTTGTGGACCCATTGAGTTTGGTGGGACTGAAGGAGTGGTTTACTTAGTCAGGTGGATTGAGAAGACCGAGTCAGTGTTCAATGTCAGTGGTTGTGCGGAGAATGCGAAGGTAAAGTTTGCTTCTTTTACTTTCAAGGATGAAGCTTTAACTTGGTGGAACAATTACCGAAATTCAGTTGGGAGTGATGTAGCTTATGCCATGACTTGGGAGCAATTTAAGTCTTTGCTGATCCAGACTTATTGCCCAAGGAATGAGGTCAAGAAGCTAGAGATTGAGTTTTGGAACCACAAGGTAAAAGGTAATGATATGACGACCTACAATCGTCGTTACCAGGAATTGGCCTTGCTTTGCCCAGATATGGTGAAAACCGAGACTCAAAAGATCGAGAGGTATACTGATGGGTTGCCTGTAGCTACGAGAAATGATGTGATCTCTGCTAGGCCTGCAAACATCCACGAGGCAATCACAATTGCTCAACAACTTATGGATTCGTTGGAGATGGAAAGAGCTGATAAGGAGAAGAATGGAAAGAGAAAGAGAGACCAGCACTCTAAGGGTAATGATCACCGAAGCAAGAGACAAGCTAAGGCTTATGCTATTGGGAATGGAGATAAGAAGAATCAAAACGGTGATGCACCCAAGTGTGATCGTTGCCACCAGCATCATACTGGATGGTGTAGTGTGAAATGCCAGAACTGCTCAAGGAAAGGACACACCGCTAAGGAGTGTAGAGCTCGACCTCTTGCTATGGTTCAGGCTGCTCCTGAGATGAGAAACAAGGCAGATGTTACTTGTTATGGGTATGGAAAGAAGGGACACTATAGGAATGAGTGTAGAGAATCGTGGAACCATGGAAATCAAGGCTCGGGTGGTAATGGGTACAATCATGGAAACCGTGGAGCTGGAGGAAATCGTGGACGACAAGATAATGGGGACCAACGTGTAGAAGCTGGAGCTGCTCAGGGAAGAGTGTATGCACTTGGGAACGAGAGAGGAGAAGATCCGAACGTCGTTACTAGTACGTTCCTTCTCAATAATCGTTATGCTTCCATACTATTCGATACTGGTGCCGATAGGAGTTTTGTGTCCACAACGTTTGCACCCTTACTAGAGAAAACCCCGATGGCCTTAGGAATTGGATATGATATTGAGTTAGCAAATGGAAATATAGAAAGGATTAATACCATCATTCGCGGTTGTACGTTAAATTTCTTGAACCACCCTTTCAACATAGATCTTCTACCCGTCACGTTAGGAACTTTTGATGTCATCATTGGTATGGATTGGTTGTCGAAGTATCGTGCTCACATACTCTGCGACGAGAAGATCGTGCGTGTACCTTACGGAAAGGAGATCTTAAATATATTAGGAGATCGAAAGGATTCTATGAGCCCATCCCGATTAGCGGTGATTTCCTGCACTAAGTTACCAAAGCTAATGGAGAAGGGATGTTACATCTTCTTAGCTCAAATTTCTGAGAAGGGAGAGACGAAGAAAAAGGAAAGGTGCATTGGAGATGTGCCTATAGTTCGTGATTTTCCTGATGTGTTTCCCGATAATTTGCCGGGAATCCCGCCGACTAGACAAGTGGAGTTTCAGATTGAGTTGATACCTGGTGCTGCACCTGTAGCACGAGCGCCTTATCGTCTTGCACCTACCGAGCTAGAAGAGCTGTCAAAACAATTGGCGGAGTTAGCCGAAAAAGGATTCATAAGACCAAGTTCTCCACCTTGGGGAGCCCCAGTCTTATTCGTGAAGAAGAAGGATGGATCGTTCCGTATGTGCATTGATTACCGAGAGTTGAACAAGTTAACGGTGAAGAATAGATACCCGTTACCTAGGATCGACGACTTGTTCGATCAACTCCAAGGATCGAGTGTGTATTCGAAGATCGATTTGAGATCGGGATATCATGAACTTTGAGTTCGCGAGGAAGATATTCCGAAAACGGCTTTCAGAACCCGTTACGGGCATTACGAGTTTCAGGTGATGCCGTTTGGGTTGACTAACGCACCGGCAATATTCATGGATCTCATGAATCGGGTGTGTAAGCCTTACTTAGATAAGTTCGTGATTGTATTCATCGATGACATACTGATTTATTCAAAGAGTGAGAAGGAACATGAGGAGCATCTAAGACTCATCTTAGAATTGCTCAGGAAGGAGAAACTCTATGCCAAGTTTTCAAAATGCGAATTCTGGATTCCGACGGTACAAATTTTGGGTCATGTGATTGATAGACAAGGAGTCCATGTGGATCCTGCTAAGATTGAGGTGATAAAATATTGGGCTGCACCTACAACCCCAACCGAAGTTCGTCAATTTTTGGGTTTAGCTGGTTATTACCGAAGATTCATTGAGGGATTTTTGAAGATAGCTAAACCATTGACCAAATTGACTCAAAAGAGTGTTACGTATGAATGGGGAGATAAAGAAGAAGAAGCATTTCAATTGCTTAAGAGGATATTGTGTAGTGCCCCTATCTTAGCGTTACCAGAAGGTAACGAGGATTTCGTCGTCTATTGCGACGCCTCACATAAAGGATTGGGAGCCGTATTAATGCAACGAGAGAAGGTGATAGCTTATGCTTCCCGACAGCTCAAAAAGCATGAGAAAAACTACACCACCCATGATTTGGAGTTGGGTGCTGTGGTTAAGAATATGGAGACATTACTTATACGGAACCAAGTGTGTTGTATTTACTGACCATAAAAGTCTACAACACATCTTGAATCAAAAAGAGCTCAATATGAGACAACGACGTTGGATTGAATTGCTAAGCGATTATGATTGTGAAATTCGCTACCATCCTGGTAAAGCAAACGTTGTCGCTGATGCTCTTAGTCGAAAGGAAAGAATACCACCGTTACGAGTTAGGTCATTGGGAATGACTATCGTATCGCCATTACCGTCTCAAATATTTGAAGTTCAAACGGAAGCGTTGAAAGCAGAAAACAGATCTGCCGAGAATATATTTGGGATGGCTGAGAATGAGAAGAGATTTGTTAAGCGTTCTGATGGATTGTTATGTTTTGGAGATCGGATTTGGGTACCTTTGTATGGAGGAATTCGGGAGTTGATTATGCATGAGTCGCATAAGTCAAGGTACTCTATTCATCCTGGGTCCGACAAGATGTACCAGGATCTTAAGAAGTTCTATTGGTGGCCAAATATGAAGGCAGATATAGCATCGTACGTTAGTAAATGCTTGACATGTGCTAAGGTTAAAGCCGAACACCAGAGACCGTCAGGATTACTAACGCAACCAGAACTTCCAGTCTGGAAATGGGAGCGGATTACTATGGACTTCATTACCAAATTACCGAAGACAGCTAGCGGTTGTGATGCTATCTGGGTAATAGTGGATCGTCTGACAAAGTCTGCTCATTTCCTAGCAATAAGTGAAGATGATAGTGTGGATAAACTTGCGAGGTTGTATGTGAAGGAGATTATTTCACGTCATGGAGTCCCGATATCTATTATTTCGGATCGCGATAGCCGTTTTACATCAGCTTTGTGGCGATCACTTCAAACGGCTTTGGGGACGAGACTTGATATGAGTACTGCATATCATCCCCAAACCGATGGTCAAAGTGAGAGGACCATTCAGACGTTAGAGGATATGCTTCGTGCATGCATCATAGACTTTGGTAAGGGCTGGGAGAAGTATTTACCCCTTGCGGAATTCTCCTATAATAATAGCTACCACACAAGTCTTAAAGCTGCACCATTCGAAGCTTTGTATGGCAGAAAGTGTCCGCCTATTGGTTGGGCAGAAGTTGGAGATAGCCAACTCACAGGCCCTGAACTTATCTTGGAAACTACTGAGAAAGTAGATCGGATTCGTGATCGGTTGCAAGCAGCCAGAGATAGGCAGAAAAGTTACGCCGATCAGAGACGTAAACCCTTAGAGTTCCAGGTGGGAGACAAAGTGATGCTGAAAGTCTCGCCTTGGAAGGGTGTAATACGTTTCGGGAAACGTGGTAAACTCAGCCCACGCTACATTGGACCATTTCTGATCTTAGAAAGAATTGGGCCCGTGGCTTATAGGTTGGAACTACCACATGAACTGAGCAAAGTTCACGACGTGTTTCACGTTAGTAATTTGAAGAAATGCCTTTCCGATGAGATTCCTGTCATTCCAATGAAGGATATTCGTGTTGATGAGAAATTGAACTTCGTGGAAGAGCCAATGGAGATTTTAGATCGTGAAGTTAAACGACTCAAGCGAAGTCGCATTCCGCTCGTCAAGGTTCGTTGGAATTCCCGACATGGACCAGAATTTACGTGGGAACGTGAGGACGAGTTCCGGAAGAGATATCCGAAGCTTTTCACTTCGTAGATGAATTTTTCCGAGTGAAACCCGGGACGGGTTTCTTCTGAGACTGGGAGGATGTGACAACCGGCAATTTAGGGAGCTATTTTAAAAACCCGCATTACGTTAAAGTTCGTTTAAAATTTTTATTTAGAATTTTATCTCACAACGAACTTGTAAGACCTATTTTATTAATAATTGTATTTAATGATGTTATGGAATTCGTGAATTATTTTCATAGTTCATTTTTATATTATGCTCGGTGATGTATTCTTAAATTCTCACTGGTACTACGTTGACTCTGGCACTAGGTTTACCTAACGAAAGATTTTATAATTCGTTTTACGAGTCCGACGATATTTGAGTAATTACGAGATGTTTTTCGGAAGATATTAAAGTTTTGAAATGAGTTCGGGTTCGGGCCACATGTTTTACATTTACCCACGTTACCCGCTTCACACCATTAGTAATATTATTATTACTATTATTATTATTATTATTATTATTATTATTATTATTATTATTATTATTATTATTATTATTATTATTATTATTATTATTAACATTATTATTATAAAAAAAAAAATCAAAAGAGTAACTACAAAAATTGGTCCTTGTGTTTTCGGTACTCACACCACACATACAAACACTCACCATTTCATCTCTCTCTCATCACCTCATCCCTCTCCCTCATTTTAACCTAGCCGCCGCACCCTTTGGCCGGCCACCACCATCACACCGCCACTCCCACACCTAAAATAACACCACCACTTTAACCCTCTCATCGAGATCTTTCTTTTGGTATACTATACGCGCCCTAAAACTCACATTAACACCACGTACGCATCATCACCACCACCTAAATACCTCCATTTTTATTAGATCTTGTTGGGTTTTTGGAGAAACTCATTTTGAAGCCGATTTGAAGGTGAGTGACCACGAGTTTCAACTCGTGTGTCTCGATGTGTTACCCAATTCGTGGGTACACGATTTTCTTTAATGGATTTTGTGAAATAATAATGGGAAATGAAGTTTTGGTTAATAAAAACTTGTTTGGTATCCGGGTTGTGGATGTTTGGTTGTTGTCGACTCATTGACCATGGGTCGTGGCTCACGGCTCATCATGGTTCGAGCTAGGGGTGTTTACGATCCGAGCCGAGTCGAGTTTTGGCCTAAACGAGCTAGGCTCGTTTATTAACTACTCGGCTCGAGCTCGAATAAAATTTTGAAACTTGGCTCGAGCTCGAGCTCGAATATTTTTTTGTTGTTCGAGCTCGAGCTCGAAGCTCGTTTAAGATTTATAACTTTTTTTTACTCTTACAATAAACTAACTTTCAAGCTTAATATGTCCGTATAAAAGATCGAACTTGATAGGCTCGTTTATTAACTCAAGCTCGAGCTCGAAAGATCATTTACAATTATAAAAATTATATTAAAAAAAATGTTCTTATGCTCAAACTAAAGTTTATGTAACCTATTAGCTCAAAAAAGCTTGTTTAGGAAGACACAATTAATGTTTTATAACATTTAATGCTTAACTATGTTTCAAAATAAGATGGTGGCTTTCTTATATAGAGTTTTTTCTCTTGAAAGTTTTCATCTTCAAGCGATGTGGGATAAGTTTACTAGTCATGTCACTCATATATTTTGATTTATCTTGTTCTTATGATATTTTCAAAGTTTATAAATATGAACAACTATCATATTGTATCAAACCTAGTATTAAACATTACAAATAAATATCAAACAACAAAAAAAAAAAAAATCCAATGTGAATAACAAATACAAATACAAGCACGATAATGTTATGAAACAAAAAAAAAACTAATTCAATATTAATACAACATGTAAGACTCTTTTAGAAGCCCATCTATCAAAATTAACAATTTTCAATTAAATAATGCATATAAATAGGTATTTACTATCATGGATGTAAATAAGAAGAGTGAATCGGAAACTAAAATCATGGATTATTTTCTATACAAATAATGTTTGGGTAGTAAGGGTACATTGTGAGTTATTCAAATTTACACCAAATCTAAACAATTTTAAATTCATAATAAATCTAAGCAAACAACTTTACTAATTGAAAACTAAGAAAATATCTAATTGTGATTGATTTCTTAACGTTGAAAGATTGTGAATCGTAATTACGATGATAGTTTAACTATAGATCCTACAAATCAATTGCTTAGTCCATATGATTGTAAAAATCGGAAAAAATGATGAGTGCAAACTATAAATGTTTTAATTGCATAACTAACTGATTAGCTTTAACTGTTCACTCAATTGATCGAACTCGATGAAAAACACATGCAAAATATGGACAAGTTTTTGAAAACCCAACGTACAATTTTTGGATATAGTTAAGTCGTTAAAAAAATGATTAATTCGTAATACCGAATTGATATAGGTTCTGATAATTACAAACGCAACTACCTTGTAATTAAGGTGAGTACTCGTGACTTTTACTAAACGGGGATGTACACTATAATCCCTTATTATGCGTTGCATATCATTGTTGTGGCATCTATGTGATTTATTGTTATATACATGTGCATTTGCATTTCATAAAATTATGCATGTACATTGTTTTAATCAATACAATTTGAATGAAAATGTTCTAATAATATTTCAATTATGTTTTAAGTCTCTATCTTTGTGATTTCGACTTTATAAACAATAAGACTAGCAAAAAGGGTTAGTAAAAAATTATTAATACTCCATAACACAATTGTCGGGATCCCATAAGTTATATATTATGTTATCATTTTTCATGCATTTGAATCATATGTGCAATATTTTATGTATACAACACACGACCTCAGTGTGCCTTTAGTCTTACGCATTTATTGTACATCTTCGTATTCGAAATAATAGGCACGGACTCGAGGAGACGAATGGACTAAATAAAGGGGAACAATTAGACTCGAAATCCTTATGCCCCGAATGTGTTTATATAAGTTAAACTTAAAAAAGTTGTCATTTAGTTGATTGATAAACTTGTAATAACTAAAAATAATAATGTATTAGATATAAAAGATGTAAGTAAAAGAACAAACATGTTAAGAAAAAGAATTAAAAGAAAATACATCCCACATAGGAAGAGAGAAGAAAACAAGACAAACAAAGAGCCTATAAAACAAAGTCCAAGTAAAAGGAGAAGGCTTACTTTCAAGTAAGTATAAATATATAGCTTAGAAATATTAAGCTACAACTTGAATCTAAATCATTTTAGAAACATATATATTTAAAATTTTAAAATAAACTTAAAAACTTATATAGATTAAGTGTTGGCTTGTTAAGCTCGAGTAGCTCGTTCGGCTCGTTCGACTCGTGATTATTAAACGAGTTTTCGAACGAGCCGAGCCAAATATTAGTTTTTAAAGCTCGGCTCGTCAAACTAATCGAGCTCTAATTTTTTATCGAGATCGACTCGAGCTCGTGAGTATTAGGCTCGAGCTCGAGTTAAATGAGCTCGAGCTCGAGTAGCTCGTTAAAAGCTCGGATCGTTAACACCCCTAGTTCGAGCCTTATGGCTTGATATTCTTGTTGGGTTTTGACCTAGTATATTTTTGTGAGAGCTTGTTATGTTGGTTTTGATTGGTGGCTCATTTTGAACGAGCCTAGCTCTCGTTGTTGTTGGTTATGTGCCGCGACCCAAAGGGGTCCTCATTGGCAGCCTTGTTGTGCTCGTTTGAGCTTTTGCCGAGACCAAGGTGGTCCTTGGTCGAGTCCTCCTTGACTCATAATTGTAGCCGAGACCCAAGTGGGTCACTTGGCTCGGGTTTGGCTTGGTAAACCGACTCGAAAATTGACCTTGTTGATATTTATTTCTTGTTATGTTTTATGGACTTAACTTGTTATTGTTGTGGCACTTTATTTTTCGGCCGAATGCTTTTGATGAGTCGAGACCTTTTGTGGTCTCGACAATGGAATTATTGTGATATTGAGGAGTTGTTGACGAATTGGGACGTTGGGGACCGATTGTGAGACGGTCACTTAGATTGACGGAGATAGGTTAGTCGGGTGCCGTAGTCGGACCCTATTGTTGTAGCACGTGGATTGGGTTTGATTTGGGCGGAGATGTATTATTTTTATGACATTTACGAATTACTTTGGACTTGGACAATGAGCCGAGAGTCATGACTCGGACATGTGACCATTTCGTATGACTCGATAACTATTTACAATTAAAAACATAAATAATAAAACTCGTAATAATAGTTATTGATAATATAAACGTTTATATGAATATATAGACGTGAATAACGGATATATAATTATATAAGCGCGTATATTAATAATAATAATAATCACGAGTCGTATTATCAATAATACAATTAGATATATATTAGGCTACGAATGTGGCGTAATATTATTGAACGTATTATTATAAAGAAATTATGATAAAACGAGGAATTCTCGACAATTACAGAATATTAAATAAAAATGTCATTTTATATAATAAATAAACTTATCGAGTTATACGGAGTCGTTGTCACTCGAGTCCAGGTAAGTTTTATTTGTGACTTTCATGTTGTCACGGATATATGACGATTAATATAAACGTTTTCTATAACTAAATAACCACTTAACTGTAGGGTTGAATCGGGTTATCTGGCTATATGAAATGAATATATTAATGGGCATCGTATCCTACGACGCCCATAGGTTGTGGTATACGTAAAGTGTAATAAATTGCGAGTGTATATATCGGGAAATCTGGCCAATTTGACGATATATATGAGGAATTTATTAAACTATGATATCTACCATATAGTATTTATGTGCTATGTGCTTTAGGATGGGGTGTAATCTTGGAACGGTATGTTACGTAAATAAATATGAGGATTATCAAATCGACGGATTTGATAAGCTTCGGCGATTTATTTAAATGATATATTGGGCTAATGTTAGATCCATAGTTTATTTTATTATTCTTTGTGTGACCTTTTGGTTTGTTTTGTGTCGACCCACCACCCGTATGGATACAAAATGTAAATACACCAAACTAATATGAAATGGATTTTCGGAAATAAAACGGATTCTCGTCCGGGTTTGGGAATATTTTGAATTTGAGGAAATGATTTCTGAGCGAGTTGATATTGTTAGGTCGTGCCGAGTCCGTAGTTGCTGTTTCGTGAGTTACTATACATCTTATTTCTACCGACTTCTTCTTGCTATTTTCTGGACTTGAGGTGAGTCATAGCCCCACTTTTACTCTTGAACTATGTTTTCAATACTTGGGGTGAGAAACGTGCAAATTATTTTATGTGGACTATTATCGCTTTTATATTTTCTCTAAAACTTGCTATGCGTATGGACTAGGATATATTTTCAGCTTTAGTCACATAGTTTTGTGTGTACTATTCAAGGTTGGCTTATTTGGTTATTGATGGATTGTCAGCTTTAGTCACATATTTGTTGTGTGTACTATTCAAGGTTGGCTTATTTGGTTATTGATGGATTGTCAGCTTTAGTCACATATTTGTTGTGTGTACTATTCAAGGTTGGCTTATTTGGACTGTCAGCTTTAGTCACATAGTTTCGTGTGTACTATTCAAGGTTGACTTATTTTAGATACTATAGTGTGCACCTATAGGTTATTAATACTTCGGAGGTTATCCGAGTATTTATTGGTATTGCGGGGGTTACCCGAATATCTATGTTAGAACGGAGGGTATCCGTGTGTTATGTTGGAGCGGAGGTTATCCGCATGCTTTTAGCGAATCCTTAGTCTAGCTAGCAAGCGTTTTACGTATATGTCCACTATATTGTTAGATGAATTTAAACCTATGATCTCACCAGCGAAAGCTGACTTTTAGCACGTTTTCTCAGGTAATTAAGTGATGATACGGATGCTTGGAATGGAAGGCTCGGCCAAGGCTCATGGTTTATGGATCTATTTTTCTAAACTCTGATAATAAATTTTGGACCTACTGTTATGTTATTTTGGGCCTGACTCTGAATGATGTTGGGATAAATGTAAACGTTAAAACCCCGTTTTGGTTGTGTTTTTATTATGTTTACTTTATCTCGTTCTATATTGTCTTGTGTTGGATACCAATCCCCGTAGCACCCCGAAAGCTTGTTGAGTCTTCCGCTGTATCAAATTTTGGGGGTGTTACATAAAGAGATAGTAATATTTTTGGTGTATCACTATAATAGAGTTTTGCTTCCCTATTTATAGAAGAGAAAACAGGTTTAAACCATGCACGTTCAATCTAACTGTTTTCCCATGATTCTCTTCCAAAAGTTACTCTCACATCCCTGCTTATTCGTGATATCAGTAGATAGTTAAACATGCTATAGCCCACTACTTTGAATAAGTCAAGCCAAGCAAGAATGACTTGTACAAAGACGTTAGAGCATGCATGTTTACTTATATCACTAGCTTACCCCCACCATATCCTTATTCTCACTTAATATGTTTATAAACTTATAAACAAACTTATGTTTCTTAAAATATTCAACCTAATGTAAGAAATTAATATGACTATACATTAATTTCCAACAATCCCCCACCAGGTTGAACAATTACTCTACTCACTCGAACATGTTGTGCTACGAGGTGTCACGAAGATTAAACCTCGTTAGATATGCATACACAAAGTAAGATCGATTCAATGGTGTCCAAAGATTAAACCACAAACCTCAAGATAAAGGTGTCCGAAGATTAAACCAAAACCTTTTGACCTTACCGGTGAATGCATACGCACTTCCATTGTTATATTGTGCATTCTCATATCACTACGCGCGAATATGGCCATGCGCTTAAATCCTTTTCATAACCCTCTAAGAGAGAAACCATAACTCTCTATTCGAGGCGGCACCACCTCTAGGTTATATAGGCTAACCTTCTCTATCGTCCTCGTTGCTAAGACGCCTCTAAAGATTAGTTAAGAGGTTTTACCTCAACCTACACACCGTCAACGACGTAATATCTTTACTACACATGGGCTAATTAGGTTGATAGTACCTTCTATCGATTAATAACTTCGTTATTACCCATTAAACTCATAATGTAGGAGCTCTACAATCAAGTCGGGTTTCCATTATCAACCGATTCACATTTGGTTTCAAACCCATGCCTCTAGTAATCCTTAATAAGTCTCTCGTCAGAAACTTATTAGGATTTAACCGAGAAGTCACTTCACTCTTATCGTTCTCATCAGAAATTTAGTAGTATCAAACTCAAGTTTCTAGATCACTTGACAACTTGTCTATAATGGTAACATCTCATTATTCTCTATATACATTCCAACACTATGGAATCTTAAGGTGTTAGATTTCTAATATACTAGCCTCTCAGAATTATCACAACTTGACAATATAGGCAGTTTATTCACATTCTCAAATACTATCTTGCTTCCTGCTCATTCAAAAAGCAACTCAACTCAATCGTTGTGAGTATAGAATAATCCACCTGCTTGTGAATGTTAAACAATTTAGAGCATTGCCTTTCGATCACAATGAAATGCTTATGCACTTGAAACGATATGAAAATAATTTATTCCTTCACGAGCAAACCCATTAGCCTTTAGTTAGTGGTAACAAATCAGTAGATCTCTAAATATGTGTTTTGTATGTTATAATAGGATCTCATTTCCCTATTAAACTGCCATGAAATCTTAGACCATAGTCGTGAACAAGGTGATCAGCCATGATCACGTTTTAAGGCCCATAGTTCGGAATCATAGGTTAACGGTTTCAACCGAAGTTGCATACCAAGTCAGCCAATATGTCCGTTCATCGATTTCGTAACAATACACATCTACTAATCTACTGTTCTTGCATGATAAACTAACCACTACTACCCTTAAACCAATGGACTGCATCAACAATTTGTGGTGCCTAGCTATCACATAATCATATCATATAATTCACATTTACAAGTGCCACCATTTAAGCACAATATATTATTTGCACAATAGCAGTTGCTCTTTTATTTACGTGAATCAAGACTTCCACTTTTGATCACACCAATTAAAAGAATGCCTCATGTTATCATAATACATCACTCCAACATGTAGTGATTAATACATGTACTTCGTCTATAATTTAATGATACGTTTCTAGCAATTTGATTTATTTCTCAAGATTGGTTTTTTCTCGAAAACTAATTTCGAGCAATTGTTTTCTTCTTTCACAAAGTTTAGTAATCACATTTATTTTCTCAATCCTAGTTATTTGTTGAATAACAACACTGTATAAACATCTATGTTTGAAAACTAAACAAATAGCTTTCATAAGCAAATACTGATATGATATTAAAACAAATGGATTTCATTAAAACAAAATGCGATTACACTAGAATTCAAAACGGAAAAACCAAACAAACAAATTATTCAAAGGCGCTAGTCGCCATGCTAAACATAAACCAGCCAGAAACGAGTCACTATTAAAATTATCATGCCACGAAGTTATCTTCATCGAGATGAACATGAGCCACACGATCCGCAATTTCACCATCTACAACATTAACATCATCCTTTCCGGACTTCCTCAACTTGCACTCACGAGCGTAATGACCAGTCTCTCCACAAACATGGCATTTTCTGGTTCTCTTTGATGATCCGGTCTTCTTGAATTTGTCATGCTTCACCCCCAAGTTGACTTTCGTTGGACCGTTTCGTGAAGCTCTATTCGAAGAGTTTCCGACTTGCACATGATGAACAGTGGACCCATGATTCACTCGTTTATCTCTATTCCTAGCTTCTTCCTCAATGCGAAGATGCTTCAAGAGATCATCCAACGAGTAATCATCTTTCTTATTTATCAACTTCTTTGAAATGTCATTCCAAGAAGGTGGTAACTTTGAAACAATAGCACCAACTTGTAGCATTTCAGGAATAGGAATAGAAAGCACATTCAATTTGTTAATGAGAATTTGGAGTTCATGCACTTGCTCCAATATAGGTTTCTCATCAACCATTTGAAAATTGAAGAACTTAGAAATAAGATATCTATTAGTACCTTCCTCCTATTGTTTGTACTTAAACTCCAAGGCACTCCATAACTTTCGCGGATCAGTGATTGGAGCATAGACATCATATAGCCTGTCCGAAAGAGAATTCTTGATGTGACCACAGCATAAGGTCTCATCTTCCTTACGAATCATCCTTTGCTTCTCGAGCTCGTGAATTTGGTTCTTGTCCTCCTCTTGTCCTTCAACAGGAACGGGATCAGCAGGAATCGGAGCCAAGAACGGATCAAGAACATAGAAGATCTTGAGAACGATCAACAAGAATTTCATCTTGTCAGCCCATCGGGTGTAGTTACACCCGTCAAATTTGTCCAGCTTGACAAACTCCTGGTTCATGATGCGAAGATTCGATGATGAAGCTCCAGCGTCCATTTCAAACTTAGAAACCTTAAAAGATTGATGTTTAATATGAACCAGCACCAGTAACCTGTAATAGAGCACCAAAACACAGTAGCAAAACAACCCGAAAATGACCCTTAAATAGCTTAAAAGAACAGCAAACACAACCCCAAAATACAGTAAACAGAATCTGCACAAGAAGAACTTCTCTGTCCTTTTAAGGTTTCTACGGAGCCCGTTTAATCGCTTTAAGCCTACGTACCGTACACCCCAGGATTAATGCAGTCTCATAACGGTTTATTGTAAGCGAAAACAATAACCCGTAATGCACAATCGGTTTGTAGAGTAAGAAAATATTCAAGATTATCTGGAGTAACAAAGATTAAAGAGAAAGCAATATTTTTGGTGTATCACTATAATAGAGTTTTGCTTCCCTATTTATAGAAGAGAAAATAGGTTTAAACCATGCACGTTCAATCTAACTGTTTTCCCATGATTCTTTTCCAAAAATTACTCTCACATCCCTTCTTATTCGTGATATCAGTAGATAGTTAAACATGCTATAGCCCACTACTTTGAATAAGTCAAGCCAAGCAAGAATGACTTGTACAAAGACGTTAGAGCATGCATGTTTACTTATATCACTAGCTTACCCCCCACCATATCCTTATTCTCACTTAATATGTTTATCAACTTATAAACAAACTTATGTTTCTTAAAATATTCAACCTAATGTAAGAAATTAATATGACTATACATTAATTTCCAACAGATATTGTTAATTAATTGGTGTAAACAAGATAGATTTACAAAAAGAAGCTAAATATACATGAATTATCATTTGCTTATGCGTTGTGTGTGTAAAAATGTCAACATAAACCAATATTTAACATCATATATCAAAAATAATATAACACAATATTAGGATTCGTTGTTTAATGTCCGGTTGTTAGGCTATGATATTGTTTAAGAGTATGTTTGACACAAAGCTTTTTGGAGCTTTTTTGGGCAATGAGCGGTGAACAATGAGCTTTTTGATTTTGTGTGTTTGTTTGGCATGAGAGCTGTGGCCTTTGCTATTTTTTAGGAAAACTCATTTTTCCAATGCTTCTTTATGAAGCTGTGAGCTTTTTTGGCTACTGCTCACCGCTCACTGCTACTGCTCACTGCTACAGCTCGCAGCTACTTTTGCCAAACATAGCCTAAGAAAATATTAAGATAACTTAGCTTCTTGATGTGTAACTAAGGGTAACACTAAAGCATAAACAAGTATTTACTAATATACTTAAGCATGTATGTTGTTAGCAACTTGTAAGTTTGTGTCATCACGTAAAAAGACTACATGTGTATCAAATTTTTGTACCTTATAAATTTAAATAAATGCTTGAGAAGAAGATGAACATTCATTGGATGCATGGTGTCATGTGTATAATTAAAATTGGTCAAAGACGAAAGCTAAAAAATTGCAGGTTATGTGGCGTTGGTTAATTGTCCACAAAATGTCATCTTATTTATCCTTCTTACTCTCTCACGATATCGTCACCATTATCGTCAGCGATTTCCGCCACCCTCACTATAACCGCCAGTACCCTAGATGTCGGAATTTTTGTCGTCACCAACTCAGCATTATCTTCGGCTATTTCCATTGCCGCACCCCACGTCGGAAGTCCGTAACCCAACATGTTCTACCATTTTTCCGGTGAGGCCACGTATTCAACATGGTTTACATATTTGATACAGCGTTTTATTTGTAAAATTAAAACATCGCAAAGATGTGTATAATCTTTTCATTCATGTATCATTGTCGTAACTGTGTATCTTGTAATAATTTTTTGTGTATCAAATGATTTATGTAAATTATGTTGATATGCAAGTGTATTGCGAATCACTATGAGTGACTGTCTGAAATAAACATGGATGATTTTGGTTTAAAACAGTTGTGTATCAAATTGTATCAGTGGGTGTGTATAACATGCATGTTCTTGTGTTTATATACTTCATAAACAAGTATCAATTTGCATGCGTATCAACTGAAAATTGTATCAATTTGCTTTACCACATTAAATAAAACACGACGATATGGCGAAGCTTTGCAACGTTGAAAATTGATTCCAAATATACCACAACATTAAATTATTAAATAAAATGCCATCTTTTATCGGAAGTAGTTACAAAACAAAAATCTTGTGTTAAAACGATTTGACTCAAATGCCCTCATGATATATGTTAGATATTAAAAATACCATACCACATTTTCAGCCATAAAGTGACACATGTCGCGTTGACAGACCTTCCTACGCTTCTTATTTTAAGCCACTATCCTACGTTAACCGCCCTCTATATATATATATATATATATATATATATATATATAATAAAATTTTATCCTAATATTAAAAAAATACTTTTTATGTTTGAAATAACTTTTTTGGCTAAATATATTTGTATATACATATATATTTTTTAAATAAAGTGTGTAATTCGGTTAAACCGAAAACCGAACCGTAAACCGAATTTGAATTCGGTTTGGTTTGGTTCACGGTTTGAACCTAAAAAAAACTTTTAACCAAATTAATTAACCGAACCGAATTAACCGAATAACCCGAAAACCGAACCGAAGAACACCCCTACTTTGGCATTTGGCAACAAGGTTAACTCGTAAAAACTTGAGCTTATTAAATAAACACAAGTTTATAAAAGATTTTTATAAGTTGTAAGCTTCCGCAGATTCAAGTTAATAAAAAATGAGTTTTTAAATAACAAAGTTTTCGATTAGTCAAATTGCTTAAATATATTGGATGAACACACAAACCACAAAATATATGTGAATTTAACTGACTTATTATGTTAAATTACAAAGATAAGCTATAACTATAACTAACTCGCCCTAACGATTTATGTGAAAATAAAAACTTGCAACTTTCGGCTTATAATAAGTTAGTAAGTTTCGGCTCCATTTAAACCTACCTTTGGTATGTTCAAAAAAAGAAAATAGCACAAAATTTTGAAATCTAGTTTGAAATTTTGAAACATTTTGAACTATCCTACCAAAAATTTGTTCATCAACCAAATTTATTACCCAAGCATTTATGGTTCAAATGAGTTAAGGTATTGTCAAGTCAAGTTGATAAATGAGAAACGTAAACTGACATCAATTTTTGTAGATAATAATTAAAGTACGGAGAAATTTAAACCGAAAAAGCTATATGAATTATTATAGTGTTTAAAGTTTTGTATTCTTAACTGGTTACAAAACACAGACTTTCTTAGTGTTTAGTATCATAACGAGAGTAAGAACCAAAAAGTTCATTAAGTTGGAATTGAAATAAACTATGTTTATTTAATATTATAGAATGTAATGACTCATTACATCAAAAGTCACCATTTTCATTCATTGTGAGGCCTCATGCTTTTATTTTATTTGTTATTATTATTTTTTCATTACAACTTGGAATGAATCAAAATTACATAGAGTTAATAACATAAATTGCCTTTGCGGTTTGTCGGGTTTCACATGTTTTATCCTTGTGTTTTTTTTAAGCGGGTCATGTCTTTATGATTTTCACTCGGGTTTGGTCCTTTGACCTCGTATCTCTTAATTTGATTATTAAGTGAGAAGCTATTTTAGTCATTTACATATATCTTTTTGGATAAAAGATGGGTCTTAATAAACCTATCATGGGTACTACTACTGGTAACCCGTGACCCACAAAAAGGTACACAATATTACTTTTCAACTTTTCTGTTAATAATAGAACACAGTTTTTTTTTTTTTTTTTTTTTTTTTTTTTTTTTTTTTTTTTTTATGCATTTTTTTTGTTAATTTAATACTTTTAACTTATTAAACTTTATATTTATGTTCCGTACTTACAGTTTTGTTTTTTATAATTAAAAAAAGGGTTTTGCTAACAACAGCCCTAAGGGTTGTCGTTAAGATGCTTTGTTTTACTGCAATATCTTGTAATAATATAATTCATCCTATCACAATTAATCATTAATTGTATATGTAATATTTCTGATATTTTCTTCACTTTTTTGAAATTATCATCCAATAAGAATCATTCAAAAGAGATATTGTCATGAAAAGTATTTGCTTAAAGACAACCCGTAGGGCTGTTGTTAACAAAACCCTTAAAAAAAATAAAAAGAAAAAAACATGAAGGTACGAAATAGTGTTTTACGAGGGTCTTAACAATCACAATAAAAAACCCACCAACCCACATCTACTCACCTACATCTCTACGACTCTTATCTCTTAAGCCACAATCTTCCATTTTCACTAAAAAAAAAAAAAAAAAAAAAAAGAAAAAAAAAGACATCTAAAAAATTATCAAACACCATCAACGTCAGTCTTGTCACCATCACCATCTTACATAGTAGTGGCGGGGTTTGTGTTAACACGGGTGGACTAGACTATCTTCATAATTATAATATAGGTTAGTCATTTCTTTTTGTTTGTGTTGATTTTGGTTGAATATGATGATATCAGTACTATCTATAATTTGGTTCGGTTTCAACATTTTTGAATAACACCGAACAATTACAATTCTTCCTGGAAAAGGATCCCCCTTACCAACAGGTGGAGGGAGCCCCATCATGGCATTCTCCTTTGAGGAAGTTCAGCCAAGCGGGTCCGTCAGCTGTGGCCTGTGGGAAGGTGTCACGGGATGCGCCTTTTTAGCCTTTATAGAACTAGTTGAGAAACTCGTTAGATCTGAGTTGTACGATTATAGTTTGTGTTGATCTGGTGCGTTAGAATATAGATATTAGTACTATTAGCATAATTTGATTGTATGAATGTATAGATTGATAGATGTGATCGATTAAGTTAGATCTGAGATTTCTGTTAGCATAATTTCATAAATATAATATAGGTTAGTCGTCATTTCTTTTGGTTTGTGTTGATTTTGGTTGAATATGATATCAGTACTATCTATAATTTAAGCATATCAAATTAGTGTTCTTTTATGTTTGCTTGTTGTGTACTTTGGATCTACTGTACTTGTTTTCTCAGCATAAACAAACTTACTAGATTTTCTAGGACATAAACAATGCATTTTTATACTAGGATTTGAACATGAAACTCCTGCACCTTGTTAGTTATGTGTTGTATAATGTTTTGTGTTGTATGGATCATATGAATACCATACATGTTGTTGGTTAACAAATCTGAGCGAGCTTGATTCCTCTAATTATACTAATGTACGTTTTTTTGCATCTTGTGGTTGTTTAACAGTGCAAGACTTGCCAATAGGGAGTCTCATTATGGTCCCTTGTCTCGAGTCAAATGATGGTTTAACCATCGGCATGAGCCGCCACTAGGAACACGCGCCTCTCATGCTTCTCAAGATGGAAAACTGTGAACCAATGGAGTGCAGTTTTGGCTCGGGCTGGTGTGGTGAGAAATTATGTTTTTAATATCATGTGGAGCTCGACGTGTCCTAGTTAGTTAACAAATTGTCAAAAAGGGTCGGGTCAAAATACATTTGTGATTTTCTTATGCATAATATACTACATAATATAAAGCTTAGGCGTTTCCTTCGGTTTTTTCTTGCTGGTTCAACGTTTTCTAGGGAATACAAACAGAACCTATGTTTTTGGGCTGTTAGATTGAGTTTTGTGTCCAATTCGCCTTTTAGCCTTTATAGCCACAAGTTGAAACTAATTGAGAAACCCGTTGATTGACTTACAGAAATTTAGACAATATTGTTAACTGACCTGATTATGAAAGGGTTATTTGGTTGAATCCGAATTTGGGTCGGGCCAGGTTAACCGTAGGGGTGTTCATTAAACGGTTTGACCCGAAAAACCGACCAACCCGAACGACATTGGGTGAAATGGGTTTGGATTATTTGGGTTTGGTTCGGATTTTCGGTCGTACCCGAATTATATTATATGTTTCTGGGTCGGATGGGTTTGAAACTTTGCATTCGGTTTTCCCCCGAATACCCGAAATATAAGGAAAGAAGCGAATTCCCGAAAATCTTTTTATGAGTAACAGACTAACAGTTTGTTAGTTTGAGATTTCCTATTTAGGGTCGTTTGTGATTGCTTGGTTTTTAAAGTGCTAATCAGCTCATTTGAAGGTGACATAAAAGTTGTTTTAATTAAATGGTGTAAAATATTACATTTAGTGATTGTTTTACGTTTCTTGTGTTAAAATTGTTTTTTCCTAAAAATAAGGTGGTAGTAACCTACATATCAAATGTGTTAATATTTCAGTATAAACCTGGCAGATATGAAGTAACCTGCAACGATGCATTGTTTAACGAGCAAATAACTAGAGTAAAAAATGAGCTTGTAACGAGGAGAAAAACAACCCATATGGTTAATAACTTTTTGCAAATTTAGTGTTTAGCTATTTACAAATTACACTATATATAAAAGTAATATCAAAACTTAAAGTAAAAGTATAGAGTTTTCAAAGTCATAAAAATAACTTTTATTGTGACTTTTTAACTCAAAAGTGGCATGAAAGTTCTTCTTGTTAAGTTGTTTCCCTTCCAGCAATTAGTTGCCATTTGTATGTATAAACTATTAAGCTAAAGGAGTTTATGCTGATCTTAAATCTGGTTGAGGGCATTTTTAAATGAAGGATGAGGGCAACCTTGAAAAAAACATAAAAAGTTGAAAGAGATTTTACTCTATATTTAAAAGATGTTGGAGAAAATGTAGAGGGCACTGCCTCCAACTACTCATCACATGCCTCCGCCCCAGAGTGTGCAATCTTTGATTCGGTGTAATATTTTATAAATGGTCTGTTAATAAACGTTGTGAGAGACGTGGTTCCATTTAGTACCATCCTCTTCTAATTAAAAAGCTTGTAATAATTGTTATTCTAATCATTTATTGACGTATATTTGTTGAAATTAATTTGTGTAGGTTAGATGCACCCACCGCCATGCCGTGAGCAGTAGCGAGGTCTGACTTCGCATGGACGCTACTTACCCCGCAGGGGGAGACTACGTGCACCTGAATAGACAGGTAATCGACGTAGGAATAACTGCATTTTGTATTAGAAAAGTAGAATCTTAACTTCATTTTGTATTTTACTTACAGTGCAGGGCGTGCCAATATCAAGGAACCATTGAGATGGTTCCTGCTCATGGGTCGGCAATCACACCTGGAGAAAGCAAGAAATGTTTACTAATGAAATTCAAGTGCCATAGACTTATGCCCATGGATTTCTTGTTCAACAAAGGCTGAACTGCCACACTTGTAAGCTATATTTTGCAGAAATTTACTGTATTTATCGCTCCAGAATTATTGCATTTGATTGTTCTTTCAAAACTTTTGGATTTCAACTCTGATTTTGTTTGTCTCAAAGTGATATAAGTTGTGTGATTTGATATTTGCTTGTTTATGTTTATACCTAATCAATGAAGCTTACCTCCTTTACCGCAATCTGTTTAGGTTGACGGGGAAGAGATCCCTGGCCTTGATCTCTCTTGTGGAACATATATCCACTACAATGCACAAAGAGAAGCTCTATTCAGGATCTTGGATCTTGGCAGTGGACCTCACATTTGAAGTGGAGGACTAGAAGGTATATAGTTATCATACATTGTAATGAGACTAGAGGTGTTCATTAAATGGATTTGACCCGAACGACATTGGGTGAAATGGGTTTGGATTATTTGGGTTTGGTTCGGAAACTATGCATTCAATTTTCACCCGAAAATATTTTTATGAGTAACATACTATAAGTTTGTTAGTTTGTGACCGCTTGGTTTTATCCAGCATATGAGAAGTGTTAATATTTCAGTATAAACCAAGTGGCAAACAATATGGTTTTCTCAAACACTCGGTTACTTAATCTTGTATGATCAAACCTTGAAAAGTGATCTTGAAAGTCAAAGGTGAGAGAAATGCATAGTGTAATTAATACTTTTATTAAAATACCCCATAACTTAAAAGTACAATAATTTATTCACACTGCACAACTAATTAAAAGCATATATATCAAATTAAAAAAACAAACCAATTAAAACACCCTTTACTAAAAAGTACAATAAAATTTTCACAATGTATAATTTAAACAAGCTACAACATAATCTAAAATATAAAATAATTAAACACACTAATTAATGTTATTTTTAAAATAACCTAAAATGAAAAGTATATGTTACTATACACATTATACAAATTAATAAAACACACAAAGCTTCATACAAGCTAACAAGTTGATGGTACATAGAGTTTTGAAAACAGGACCGGACCAACTGGTTCAACCGGGAACCGGTGTCGCCACCGGTTCGGCTAACCAATAAAAGCCATACGAAAGCATATATTTCAAAAGGAAACTATTAATACACATCGAAAACCGGGATGACCCGGGACGCTTCAAACCCGGCGGGTGACTCGGTTTAATTTGACCTCATTTTCGACCCACCCGTTGGGTTGACTCTGTTTAAATCGACCCGTTTTTCAACTAGAACGGTTCAATCGATTGAACCAACCGGGTTTCAGAACATTATGTTTAATCCCCAAATCTTCAAACTTTTATTATTTTTCGTTTATAAGCGACACTGCTAACTGTAGTTGTTAGCATTTTTCTGGAATTAACCCTCCGATTTTGCTTGATAATCAGGGGTCATGAGACTTTCTCTAAGGACATTGACATTGAGTGAGGAAATTTTGGATATCCTAAAGAAGATGTGGAGCCTGAAGTGGTGATTTGAAACGTGGAATTCAGTTTCCGAGTTGGACGTTAGGATGGTAAGTGCCGAAACAATGTCCGCGTTTGATTGACCTTAAGTAGTTAAGTTTGTGTTATGGTTTTGCAATTCAATTGATTCATTTAGGATATAATTGGTTGTGTTATGTTTTGATTTGCAGGGTCGCGGAGGGTTCTTTCTGATGGTCGTTGCGAGAGACGGATGGTTTTTGTAGGGTGTTATACTAAAACTTAGAAAAACCAAAAATTAAAACTAAGAAAACAATTACGGAACTCCTCATGGCCTTTGATTTCTTTTTCAACGTCGACTTTCACGACATTGCTAATG
>JARVZY010005688.1:5000-12500 GCA_030686995.1 Artemisia argyi | reverse complement strand
AAAAAAAAAACAAGAACTTAAATTGAAAGAATAGTAAAAAAGGGACTTGTGTTGGATTGGCACTGCATATACATATATACTAAAAATTTTAGTTTAGATGGAGAATAAACAAAGAAGAAGTAGAAAAAGTATTTATGCAATCAAGAGTGTATTGAATCCATATAGAATAAAGAACTTCGATTCCTTGTTTCTTACTTGATATTAGAGGTCGAATGAAAACCATCCAATTGCAGGTAATGCCAAAATAGTTCTATTTTGTGAGGATGAATCAAATAAGGGTTTCCTTAGAAAAGGATTCTATCAAAAAAGATTCTATCAAAAAGGATTCTATAAAAACAATGATAACTAGATACGAATAGAAGAAGAAAAGAAGGAAATAAAAAAACATAGTATAGAAAAGATATCCAAAATGATATAGAAATCATTATCCTACCCTTATTTTTTATTTCCTTAATTTAATTGAATTTCATTTGATTAGGGCAAAACCTCTGCCTTTTTTAAAATATCCTGAACAGTTCCTGTAGGTTGAGCACCTTTTTCAAGGAAATAGAGAATAGCGGGAACGTTTAAATAAGTTTGATTCTTGATCGGATCATAAAAACCCACTTTCTGAAGATCTCTTCCTTCTCTTCGGGATCGAACATCAATTGCAACGATTCGATAGACGGCTCATCGGGATAGATGTAGATGAAAAAGAACCCCCCCCCCCTAGAACCGTATAGGAAGTTTTCTCCTCGTACGGCTCGAGAAAAAATGATGTTTTGTCTATGGATAAAATTAGAATTAGAATAAATAGAAAATCTGTAAAATGAATTATTCTATAATATAATTTCAAATTTCAATTTAACTCATAGTCATTTTTATTTAGCTGCGTTGCTGAAAAAAAATCATTTGTACTCATAACTCAAGTTCAATAATAATAATAATAATTCTCAAATATATTAAAGATTTTTAAGATATTTTTTTATTGAGTGGTCTTTAACCCACCGTTTTTGTCTCGTTTAAAATTTATTTGGATTCTTTATTCGGATCCGTGAGACAATTGAAGTGGTGTTTCCTTGTTCTGGGATCCTTTATTTTTGTTTTAAATCATTGGGTTTAGACATTACTTCGGTGCTTCTTAATCCTTTCAAAATGGTAGCAACATACCCCTTTTGGGATTTCTTTCTATCAAAGAATCATACCGAGGTTGATTCATGCGCGATACACTGTCGATCGAAAAAGTTTTAGCCGTTCCAACAATTTTGAAAATTTGTTGGAATGGAATCCTTTCGATTTCTATATCGAAGATATACTTACGAAGTTGTTCCAATTTATTAATTGGCATTAACCCTAGATCGTTGCCCCTGAGAAATTAATAAATACTTTCTACTCGAGCTCCATCATGAACTATTTACATTAGAACCCAATAAAAAAAGAAGGGTTCTAGTAGAATAGAACAAACGACGTCGAGCCAAGAGCACCTTCATTCCTATATAAAATGGTGGATGTAACAATAAGAATCCACACCGGATCATGTCCTTCAAGTCGCACGTTGCTTTCTACCACATCGTTTTAAACGAAGTTTTACCATAACATTCCTCTAATTTGGAACCAGTATGGAATTGATTCAATTATGGAATCATGAATAGTCATTGGTTCAGTCGGTACAGAGACATAGTTATTTATATTTAATAGAGAATATCTACACAGATAATAAAGATTTTTCTGAATAAATTTTAGCAAAATGCCGTCTTTTTTTGTCTGAATATAACATTTTTCTATAAATCTCTATCTCAAAAAAATATCTAACAGAAATATTAAGAAATCCAAATATAGAAATAACATAACTAACAGAAATCGCACAAATAAAATAAATAAATAAATTCTATTTGACTCTGCCTCTTCAAGTGACTCAATAAGATAGACTGACCATTTTCAACTTCCCAACCTAGAAGGAATCATTACAAATCTTGATAGTTGAAAAAGTTTTCTACTTCTACATCATTCTTTGAGTCAAGTTTTACTCCTTTTTATTATCATAAAAAAGCAAGATCTCTCTTTCTTTTCAAATGGAATTGTCAATGATGCAAAGCAAATAAGCTAAATAGATCGAACAATAAAAAGAAATATCATTGTTAAATATTTAAATTTTCATATTTTAGGGATGCAATTTAGTTTTCACAAAAATGGAAACACTATTGTCACTGAAATAGGATAACCATACATACCTATAGGCTAAGCACTTCCTCGTTTTATATGTATTTTCATATTTTTTTAACCTGAGGTTAAGTAATCTTTTTCCAACTGTGATCTATGCCCCATTTTCTATGGGTCACAAAAGGGTTCAGTTACTTTTGCATGTCATTTGAACTCGATTTAGTTTGGTTTGTGAAAAAGTCAGATATGATTCCGCGAAGAATAAAAAAAGTCTATCCAAACCTTGAAACAGAACCTTGTTGAACAAAAAAGAAGTATTAGAATACAATGGATATGCTCTGGGACGGAAGGATTCGAACCTCCGAATAGCGGGACCAAAACCCGTTGCCTTACCGCTTGGCTACGCCCCATTTCTATTTTTATTGGATACTTATACTATTAAAGAATAATATTGGTATTAAGTGTTCGTCAATTCCAGTCCAACTATAGAAAATCTTTATTCTTTATAGAATCTATTATAGATTCGTGCTAGGATTTTGGCATGTGTATCTCTAGAATTAATTCAATGGAATTTATTGATCATTACATATAATTCAATTAAGATATTGTATGAAAGTATGATTTCTTCTATTCTCCTTTGAGAATCGGAGGATTTTTGATTGAGCGGAAAAAGAAGGATTTTTTGTCTACCTTACTTTACTTCATTTTTCCTTATATCAATAACTCAATCAAAATGCAATTATCTCGACGAAAAAAATGTCTGTTATGCTTAATATCTTTAGTTTGATCTGTCTTAATTCTGCCCTTTATCCGAGTAGTCTTTTCTTGGCCAAATTGCCCGAAGCCTATGCTTTTTTGAATCCAATCGTAGATGTTATGCCAGTCATACCCCTGTTCTTTTTTCTTTTAGCCTTTGTTTGGCAAGCTGCTGTAAGTTTTCGATAAGATCTTTAATACTATCCTAGAAAATTCATATTTATTCGAGAAAAATTATAACAATTGATAAGATCAAATAAGTCTGACAGTATGAACCTTCGATTCAAACATTGAAATTCTCGGATAGCCACGAGACGCCCTATTTCCTGATTTTAATCCTTTTTACGGCGAAATACCTTATTAGCTTCGGGTCCCTTACAATATCTAATTTGGGTATGAAAGTGATTTGTGGTAATCAAAGACTCTGATTACAAATTTCAACTTCATTTGAATTTCTGAACATTCTTTTCTATTTCTAGAATTCTTTTCTTGGTGTCAAAATAGGATATGTGATATAAAAATGGAGGATCTATTGTCTTTTCTCGTTTTTCTTTTTCAAAAAATGATCTTGGAGGTTGTGTAATGCTTACTCTCAAACTTTTCGTTTATACAGTAGTAATATTCTTTGTTTCTCTCTTCATCTTTGGATTCCTATCCAATGATCCAGGACGTAATCCTGGACGTGAAGAATAATTTTTTTGTTTTTATTGCTTGATTTTATAATTTTCTTAAGATTTTTTTTAGCTATTCCACACATTTAACAAGGAAAAAATAAAAAGGGGTTTGCAAAATTTGAAAGAAAAAATGGAAACTCATCAACGGAAACGGAAAGAGAGGGATTCGAACCCTCGGTACGAATAACTCGTACAACGGATTAGCAATCCGCCGCTTTCGTCCACTCAGCCATCTCTCCCAATTGAAAAAGATAATTACTATGTTACATTACACATCAAGTAAGGATTAAAGAAAGTATTTCTTTCACATTCTTTATCGTTATTATATAATTAGCAATTCAATTTAGATGCTCGAAAGATCCAAATAGAAAGATAAATAAAGAACACCTTCTTTCTTTTATTTTGTTCGAAGTGCCTTTTGGGCCTGGCCCGGTCAATACCCAGCCAGGCCTTTTTTTGTTCCAACGAATTCCCTTTATTTATAGGCAACATACTATAATATAAATAGCCAATTTGGTATCTGTATAAGAATATCCGTTCTGGGGTTTACATATACCTATAATTTTTGTTATAATGGAAATTGAGAAGGATTTTTGATTAAAAAAATAAATTAAGTATGTATCAAAAAATTTTTGCTTATTCTTATGTCATTAGGCAAACCAAAATTGATATTCAAATCCAAGAATAATTCACGAATTGTCAGTCAATAAATAGTTAATGGTTCCCATAAATTTAGGCTTTTTGAGTGAAAATATACATTTGATTTTTCAATATAAAAGTGAGTGGAAGTTTGTGTGTTTTGAGATACTATACAATCAATCGAAGGGGCAGATCAAATACAATCAAAAGGGGAAAAACGGTTTCTTTTCTAATTTTTTCTAAATTTAGAAAAAAGGATTAAAAAGGGATGCAAGTACAATAAACTCAAGTTTACTAATACAACTCAAAAAGGGAAATTTTTATCCTATTGTGTATCGTTTTGGCGGCATGGCCGAGTGGTAAGGCGGGGGACTGCAAATCCTTTTTCCCCAGTTCAAATCCGGGTGCCGCCTCATCAACAAACGAATCGAAATCTCTTGTTCTGTTCCGCTATTTTTTTATGTTCTGGGGATTTTGTAAAAGATTGGAAATCTTTGAATCTAAAATTCAAAGAAAGATTATAATGGTCGAAGCAAGACTTCCAGATTCTCTTCTACTGCTAATGTAATGTCTATTGATTGGGTCTTGAATTACATTGGATAACCGGCCGAGAATTCCACTACTAGTTGGGAAAGTACTTTCTATACTGTAATCTACATATATAGACTCGCGAGAATCTCTGAGTGTTCAGGCATTCAATCACTATTAGATTGAGATTGGATAGATAATTTACCTTTTATAGAAAATAAAAAAAAAAGCCCAAAACAATTTTTACCCCTCGTCAAGAGTATAATATACTATATCCCAACTCCTTCAGAGAGACAATCGGGAAAGGGTACGGATTATAAATCATATAGGAATTTTTAAAATCCATTTATTTGATTGATTCATCAATAGTGTTCGCCCAGAATCCCTTTTTGACTCTGGACCATTCATTCTACTATTATTAGTGAGCAATAATGGAATAATTCTATCATAGAGATAAGGGACATAATTCACATGGATATAGTAAGTCTCGCTTGGGCTGCTTTAATGGTAGTCTTTACTTTTTCCCTTTCACTCGTAGTATGGGGAAGAAGTGGACTTTAGAAGCACTCCTAATTTAGTTGAGAAATGAAAAGGTATCAATTGTTTTATAGATCGTTCTGCAACGCATTCTTTATTTAAATTGAAATAATTTTCAAATAAAAATATCTTCATTTCGAAATTCCATTAGATTCTAGTGGAGAAATGTATTCTATAACAGTAAAACAATTATTTCAGATTCATTGGAAGTTTTCAGATTCATTGGAATATAAATATATATATATATATAAATGTATGAAAGAAAAGATTGGGTCCTACGTCAATTCCAAATATGGATTAATAACTACATATATTGAATTGAAGATTGAAGATAGAAGCTAATATAGCATACCCTTTTTATTAGAAAGTCAAGTACAACTTTATACACTACTATAACACTAATAGAGAGTATGGTAAGTAATAAAGCAATTTCTTACTTACCATACTCTCGGATCTCATAGAATATCGCCGATTATAGCCCCTTGATTTCAGCAAAAATAGAATACTTTTCTTTTGATTTCTTCAAAGAATTCAGAAGTCGAGTTTCATTTAAAGTAATTAATTAATTATTTTGACTTACTGTTTTTACGTAAATTATAAGTAGAAAAGCAGTAGGAACTAAAATGAACAGTGCAGTAGCAATAAATGCAAGAATATTTACTTCCATAATCTCATCGTTTTTTTTTATTTCACAATACAATAACTCGGGATTTAATCCCATAGAGATGATAAATCTTTCACCTGTCAATTCAATGAATGCATTACCTATCGATGATATTGAATCGGATCAATATCATGAATAACAATATCTGAGCTATTAAATTAATTAGTCGTGGAGAATTAATAGTATATAACATATGAAGATCTTTTATCCATACCGAATCCAAGATAGGATTCCCGGACCAATCAAAAATTCCTTTATTTATCCTTCTTTTCTGTTCTTTCTTTTCTATAACCTACCTTAGGTCTTCCTTCTAGAACCATCAAATGAAGTATAATCTAACCCGTCCGTTTCCATTAACTACAAAACCCCACCAACAAACAATACAAGCGAAGTGGAAAAAGACAGGAATTAGGTTTTAAATTTTAGTGATCCTCTTTTCTTTGGAAGACAAAACAAAGAAGTATGAGAAAGACGAGTCGCGGCCGAAAAGATGAAATATTCTGTCAACTTCACTATTTTAGTTATTTTCATTTTATTTTAGGGTGTGTTCTTTCTTCGAGAGAATCCTGAAAAAAAAAAAATAGAGGGAAACCCCTTCGGAATTCAATTATTCTCTCTGTCCCTTCATTTCACAGAAAATGGAGAGGCGAATTGATGTACTTATTGGATCCGTCGGGACTGACGGGGCTCGAACCCGTAACATCCGCCTTGACAGGGCGGTGCTCTAGCCTATTGAACTACAATCCCAGGGAAATAAGAAGAGATCTAGCAGAAAATTTAGATTCTTTTTTTTATTCTCTTGTCTTGTATCAGGTATTTCTTAAGAACAAGAGGGTTATACCATCTGATAGTAGATTGGCGAATTGTTGGGCCGAGCTGGATTTGAACCAGCGTAGACATATTGCCAACGAATTTACAGTCCGTCCCCATTAACCACTCGGGCATCGACCCAACGCCTAATTCATTTTAGACGTTCCATAATCAACTTCCTTTCGTCTCCCAAGTAGACTTGACAAATACATATCACTTGAAATCAAATATAACATTTGATATAAAATAGAAAGTCTCTTCTGAGTAGACTAATAGAAGGACTTGACAAATACGGATCACTTGATAGAAAATCCCACTCCTATAGTCTTTAGTCTTGGTATACCCCCAGAGGGACTTGAACCCTCGTTTTCTCCGTGAAAGAGAGAGGTCGTAACCACTGGACCATAGGGGCCTATGCCACCTTCATTCATAAATCAACTAGAAATAGGTAATAAGACAAATACCATAGGTAACTAAGGCCACCTTAACTTAATATAACTCAGGCCTGGAGCCGCCTTTAGGATTTAGGTGATGCATAGTATATAAATAAAAGGGAAAAACTCGTTAACTATTCTGAGGATTAATGGTAATCAAACTTTACCATTAAACTATACAATCTTGAAACTTGATTTCATTGGTCTTTCTCGTCTTTATCTTTCTGATTCCCAAAGGGTTATGCGTTGGATCCAAGATCCTTCACTCCGCAGTAGATTCAAGGTGGTTTACCAAACTATGATTTGTTCGGTCAAATTA
>JARVZY010005687.1:0-28910 GCA_030686995.1 Artemisia argyi | reverse complement strand
CTCACGATGATTTTAAATGTCAACCTTACGGTTTTGACACATCCACATCCCCACAATTTCCTTTCATTCCAAATTCTCGTGGGAAAACTATGGCAGAATTACTTGCTGAAGAACGAGAATCTGAAAAAAGCATGGAAGAGTTATTGGCTGAGCAACGAGCAGCTAAATTTCGTGCTAACATTCGAAATACTGCTCTATTTGATGACTATGATGACAGTGATGATGAAGATAACATTGTTATTATTCAAAAAGATTCATCTAGTTCATCAGTTGATATCCCAGCAGTTGAGATTCAATCGCAAACAACTGCTATCACACCCGAGGTTCCCACTCACTCTTTGATCATGGGGGACGAGCATCTTGACACTGTTCCTGATAAGGAATCGGACGAATTCATAAAGTCTAGTGTTGAGGACCTTGTCCCAATCCCAAGAGAGTCACAGGGAACTTTGGATCATGTGTGTGATATTCCTTCACCCCCTGATAATCCAAATGATCAAATTGAGACTGTCTCTGATTCCAGTGATGATTGTTTATCTTATGGAGACATTGAATTTGTTGATGCATCACTTCTCCACTCTAATGTTGACTTTCTTCTTGAAGAGTTCGCTGATGAACTCTCTCATATGGATCCCATCCCACCAAGGGATGAAAATGAAGTCTTTGACTTTAATGCTGATTTGAGAGAGTTAGAATTCTTACTTACTCATGATCCTTCGATTGATCCTACTCAGATCAATCCACTTCCTCCGGAAAGTGAAAATGATCTGGACGAATTCGAGGCTTTTCTTACTGAAGATAGTTCAATTTCATATGAAGTTGATGATAATTATCTTGATCCTGAGGGGGACATTCTTTTTCTAGAAAGTTTGTTAAACGAAGATCCATTTCCCCCCCCTCCCACCCAAACAACTTCATAATGAGGAAATCAAATCAGTTGAGGAAACTGATAAATTTCCTGAGATCAAGCTCAAGGACTTGCCTCCTCTACTTGAATATACATTTCTTGAGGAGGAAGTTCTTATCTTAATTGCTATTCAGATCTCTCTTCTTTCCTTCACCTACCAGGTGATTTCTCCTCTTCTTCACTCCTTCGGGAGTGAGGACACTATCTTTGATCCCGGCATTTTCATATATCATTATCTTGAGCCGGGACTATGTCTCATCGGTGTGGAACTTTCACGTGCTTCAAATGTTTATCCAAACATCTTGAATGAAAGTTCTTCCACATCGAGCTTCCCCAAGGACTAATAAATTCGGGGTCGAGTCACGCTAGCGACTCGGTAAACAAAAACAGAGCATCTTATAGGGTTTTCACCCTAAGTATGGGGGAATCCCCCATGCTATGATTACAAAAGTGAAAAACAAAATTGTGTTTCCACATTTAGCTTGTATGTTCTCCTTTTATGTTCCAAGAATCGGCATAATAGCCGGGACATTGAATATTGAGGACAATATTCATGCTTAGTGTGGGGGGGTATTCGCTATTCTAGCGAATTTTATCATATTTTACTATCTTATACCCCCGTTTTTGACCAAAATTTTCAAAAATTTTTCACTAAAGCTCAAAATTTTTGTGGTAATCAGTCCGCCAAAGTCTAAACGACAAATGGATTGGCTAGTCCAGGAGCAAACGGCTCTTGGTAAAGACATCTCAAATCCGTTGATGGCTGGCAGTTTGCCAAAAATTGTATGGTTCCTCAGCTCCCCCGCATCCTCATAAGCAAATGAGCTGGCTAGCCTGCAAGATTATGGCTTGTGGTAAAGGCCGTGGAAAATCCATAATTGGTAATCAGCTCACCAAGATGTTGACTATTCCATCAAGAGTTGGCTAGTCCAGAAGCAAACGGCTTTTGGTAAAGACAAATCAAATCCGTTGACAGCTGGTGGTTTGCTCAAAATCACACGGTTATCAGGTGTGCCACAGTTCTTACACCTGGCTACTCCAGAAGTGATGGCTTTTGGTAAAGAATTTTTCAAATCCATTAAGTTTTTCTCAATAGATTGCTAGGGACTAGCAATAGTTTAGTGTGGGGGATTGATGAGTGTCTAAATACTCATCATTTTATACCAATCTGAGCTGCCAAAACATACAAAAACACCCAAATATGTATCAAAATACTTAAAATATATTAGAGGTGTGTTTTATATGTTTCAAACACAAAATATGCAAAAACAAATGAAAAACGTACAAAGTTTGCATAATTGGCAGTTTCAGTCCCTCAAGTTTCAAAAATTGACAAAACTAGTCCCTGGAAGTTTAAAACAAAAGAAAAGTCAACTCAAGGCAAAGAAAAGTCAAAAAAATATCAAAATAAGTCCTTGGGTGAAAAAGTTTGAGAAAATTACACTTTTACCCCTCAAAATCCAAAATTGACATAAATGGTCCCTGGAGTTTCAAACTTTGGCAGATTTGGTCCCCGGTGGGATATTTTTGGATGAAAACTCATTTTTAGTCCGTGGACATTCAAAATGTTCAATATTAGTCCTTGGATAAAAGATTTTCATAAAATGGCAATTTTAGTCCCCGGACTTTGAAAATTATCATTTTTAGTCCCCGGGAATTTTGAAAAATACGAAAATTGCAAAAATGGGTTTTGGAAATTTAATCCATGCATGATTGGTCCTTTATGAAACTTTGGCATAATTACAACTTTGGCCCCTCACTTTTGCCAAATTACAAAAATGGTCCTTGGGACTATTTAGCTAAAACCATACGGACCCTTTGTTTTGTTTGTCCAAATTTAAACCCAAAATTTCTAGCCCATGCCTCATCTCCTTGGCCCATGCACCACTTCAGCCCATTCCAAAATAAATAAAACCCACCCCCGTCATTGACCCGGTCAAACCCTGCAATACCACCCTCACCATACCACTTCCCTCTCCACCTCACCTCTGCTACTACTCTCCCTACCTCCTCAACCACTTGCACCCTCACCTCCACCTCATACACTCCCTGTCATCACCAAAACCAAAACCCACTCCCTGGGTTTGTACCAGGGGATGCCACGTGGCAAACCTACATCAGCCACCACCCCTACTGCTGACAACTATCCCATCCACCACCCCTTATCTCTTCAATATAACACATCCCAAGACCAATTAATACACCAAATCCCACCCTCCAACACGCTACAGTCAAATTGGCACAAAACCAATTTTCCCGCCAATTTGAAACCAGAGCTAAGGTGATCCAATTGGCTATATTATTGGTGGGATTTGACCCTGTGGGACCCACATACCTTTTTGGATGCTATAAAGATGAAGAGGAGCAGGGAAGAAGATTTAATTAGTGTAGCTTTTAGTTTAAGATAATCGTAGGTAATGTAACTTAGTAATTTAGTTGTTATTCCAAGTATTCAAACCTTGTAATTCACATTTTCATTGTATTTTAACTTTCTGCAATCTCAATTCCAAGTTTAATTATCTGTTTCAGTTTATGCCATTTACTCTCATTTCAACAAATTTCAAAAAGCTTCATGGTTGTGTTCTGATTGTTGTGTTTGACTCAGAAGGTCACATAAGCTCTCCACATTGTTTATACAAGATATTAGAAACTAAAATTCAGTTTAGAATAAAAAAGGCAAAAATACAAAAAAAATCATAAAAATAGATGAAAAATAGGAAAATCATCAAGGAGAAGGATCATGGCATTGAATCAGAACAAGGATAGGAGGCTTATGGTTTAGAGCTTATTGGTAAGCAGTAGGTTGTGTTCTAGACCTTGGTTCTCAATGGAAAGCTTGGAAATTCTCTGTAAGCAACAAATCTGAATTTTTGCATTATTATAATTCTGTTGTTAATTTTGGTATTTTAATGATTAGTTAGCTTCTACTTAATGTATGTGATCTGTTTTTAGTTTAAGAACCAATCCTTGTAGTGTAAATTTTCAAGTTGCAGTATTAAGGCTTGGTTAAAGGGGTGTTTGGATGTGATGAGTTCACTGTGTTAGTGCCAATTTTAGGAGATACATTTTAGTCAATTAGGTCATATTAGGTGTATGTAGGTCATATGTAGAGTAAATCTCAGTTACATTTCATCAAAAGTCAAAAATCATTGTGATTTATCATAACAGTCCACTGTTGGACTGTTATGATTTCAAAGTCTCCATTAGGGATTGTTACATGTTATTGTAACCTTATTTCATCATCTCATGTCTTAGTATATCATAATAATCCAATAATCATCAATTAAAACTGAAAAAGGTCAACTTAGGTTCATATTAAAAAAAAGTCAAAGCTTGCATACACAAGAATGAGCAGTTTTTCTTGGTGATTTCTAGGGTTCAATGTAGATTGGAAATGATTAGTTACTGATGATTCTTAGTCCTTGATAGCTTGTTGACATGTAGAATTAATTTTTAGACCAAAAGCTTATGATTTACTAGCTTAATTCACCCCTAGAAAAGTCCTCAGTGGACCAAGTCTGCCCTATGCAGCTGCACATCAGGCCACCACCACCACTTGGTGGTGGTTTTCTGATCAACCTAGGGAGTCCCAGGCCACCACTTTGGTTCCTCACAACCCCCCTCCTACCAGGGTACATGGTTTGACCCTTGGTTTGACCTCCTACCCACTGGGCCCCACCTAAACCAGGCCACAAAGGTTGTCCCAGTTCTGAGTTCTTCCCAAGTTCAAAGTGCTTATTTTGCTGTCTTATTGCTTATTCTGAGGCACCATTGTACTTTTTCCAGCTTATTATTGTCTTATTAACTTATTTGGATCAGTTTTATCCATTGTGGGTCCCACCACATGCCATTTTAGCTTATTTCTCACCTTGGTCAACTTTGGTCAACTGTCTTGACATTTTGGCTTATTCCAGCTTATTTTTAAGTTTTCAAAAAGTTTGTTTTTATTAAAGTTTGTTGTTTTTAAGTATTTAGTAGATTTGTAAAAGAAAAACCAAGAAAAACAAATATAAAATTAAGTGATAGTTTCTATTTAATTAGATTTAATTTTAATTTCCATTTTTACATTTTTATTAAGTAGGTTGTGTTTTTATATTTTTAATAATTTCATCTTAGGTTAAAATAGTTGTAATAAATTTTTCAGATTTTTATTTTGTCATTTAGTGCTAATTAGATTTAATTTTAATTTTCTTAATTATTAATTAATATTAAATATTAAATAGCTTAATTAGTTTTTATAAGGTTAAATCTAGTTTTTATAATTTTTCTAGTTCTAATATAGTATAATAAGTTTTTAGAAAATAAATTTTGAGATTCTACTGTTCATTTTCTATTTTTCTTATTTTATTTATTTAAAATAGACTTAAGTTAATTAATAGGTAAATAATTAGTTGTTTAATCTTAAAACATAATTTTTAGAGTTTTTATAATTTTTTAGGATTCCTGTAATGGTTAAGTAATTTTATAAATTTTCTTGTAATTTTCTAAGTTAATTTAGTATTATTTATAATTTAAAGTAGTTTAATTAGTTTAATTAAGTTAAATAGTTTTTAATTAATAACTAAACCACAAAAAGACAAAAATATTATTTTTAATTTTTTATACTTTCTTCAAGTTCTAATTTAGGTTTAGAAAATATTTTTGTTAATTTTTAGTATAATTTAAATCATTTGTCATTTTTAGTTTAATTAAATTAGATTTTAATTTACAATTTAAATAGTTTAATTAATTAAATAATAGTTTAATATTATTTTAATCACTTTTATAATTTCTTTTTCATTTTTAATTCTAAGTTTTGAAAAGTGTCAAAAGCACCCCCTGTAGTTTGATAATTACCAAAAACCCACTTTTCCAGTTCGATACGTGATCTTAATTGTTAATTTGTGCATATATCTGGTATCTGATTATTGTGAATATTATATCTGTTTGTCAATACCAAAATAACAGTAGCAATACCAATCCCACATCATCTGGCTACTGTCCTCAGTGCCACTTTCTCATAAACGATTCCAAAAGCACCATTTCAATCTCGCTGGGACTTTAACGACCCGGGAATACACTATACTATCACCGGAGTATTGATTCTAGGCTGTCTTTGACTTGTTGACCTTGGTCAATAATAATCAGACGGTTCTGAACCAATCAGTACTGAAGGAGCCACTGCTATGATCCGTTGGTTTGAACATACAGAATCTGTGTTTCATCTATGCAACTGCCCAGAGGAGTACAAAGTGAAGTTTGCTGCAAATACACTTATTGATGAAGCTATGTCATGGTGGAATTCGTATGCAAAACCCATGGGAATGGAAAATGCTCACAAGCTTACGTGGGATGAATTCAAGAAGTTGCTGACTAAGAAGTTTTGTCCACGCACGGAGATAAAGAAGTTGGAAACAGAGTTCTATGAGCTAGTGGCAGCAGGCAATGATATCGAGACATATATCAGAGGGTTTCAGGAGTTGGCTGTGCTATGTCCAACTATGGTTCCAGATAATGAAAAGCTGCTAGAAAATTTCATTGGTGGATTACCTCCTAGCATTCGCGGAGATGTACTTTCCTTTGACCCACAAACAATGGATGAGGCTATCAGGATATCTCAAAAGCTCATGGCTCAGGTAGTAAAGGAAGAAACTACTGTCAATAATAACAATAACAGCAACGACAACAAGAGGAGTTGGGATGACAATCAGAGTGGCAAGGCTACTCAACCACAACCAAAGAGACAAGAAGTCGCCAAGGCCTATGCTGCAGGTTCAGTTGAAAAGAAAGGTTACCAGGGTACCCTACCCAAATGAAACAAGTGTCAGAATCAAGATAACCATGGACCTTGTCTTAATCCATGTGGCAACTGTAAGAAGGTTGGTCATGCGACTTGGGAATGCCAGTTTCCAATTATTACCGGAGATCAGAAACCCTCAGTGATGTGTTTTGGCTGTGGAGAAATAGGACATTACAGGAATGAATGCCCAAAACAAGGAAACCAAGGGGATGGGAACCAAGGTAGAAAAGCTCATGGTAGAACCTAGGTCATCGAAGAAGGGAATTGTCAGCACATCAACAACGTTGAGGATGACAACAATGTTCAAGAACCAAGAACTTCTGCCTTATCTATATAATGAAAGCCTAAACTCTCTAGTGTTGTATTCTTTTGTGTTTCACTTTGCGTTCTATCGTTTGAATTTCATGTACTATTACGAATTCCGATCTAATGAATGTTCAATCTTTTATCACCGCAATGTAACTCAAATATCCACATCTTTTCACCGAGTTCACTCCAGATACCAACACCAGCTGAATTCAGGGACTGAATTCCTTTTTGGGTGGGCGAATGTCACAACTCATAATTTCAGGTCATTTTTCCAAACCTCGACAACTTACTATTCACAAGTTACTATTCATCATTTACTATTCCCCTATCACCATTCATCATTCCACTATTCATCGTTTTCCGGAGTCAGTTTGTGATTTTGAGAAGCGTTCAAAATTTTTACTATTCACGTGACACTATTCATTCCCGGAAGGAATACACTATTCATGATCATCATGCATTATTTTAATTTACGTATGTTCAAATATTTAATAAACGTTACCACTCAGTTTTACTACTAACATATACCCGATACTCCCGACTATGATCCTAACATATTTTTTCATACTCATTATTAAAATATAAAATTTATATTATTAATTTACCCGATGTTTTGAAATCATTTGCTATATTTTCCGGTATACGCCTATAATTACGTCGGATCATGAAATTTCAACACGACAATTTTCATCAGGAATGTAATTTCATAATTTTTACAATGTTGTTACATTTTATTTGATACCGTTAAACTTTATTTCTAGCAAACTCGGTACCCGGTAACATCTAAAACACATGATATCTACCTAAATATCACCTAAAGTCTTTTACTTACTTACACACACTTCATCCTCCCATGCCCTCCCCATGCCTAGCAATTAATGATTCTTGACTTTGACAAAGAAAATCCCTACCTAGTTCTTAAATATCTACATTTTTCTCATTATACTTCAAGAAACAAATAATATAACACATTGTATACATTAAAAATAGCTAGCAAGCTACAATTTTTCTACCCACTTATACTTGTGTCGACATGTATATGTATGTGTACACATTAGTTACTTCAACTTGACCATTTATTTACCATTTAACCTAAAGATAAGATATTTGTTACCAAAAGTCAAGTAAACTTCATTATTTTTATTCCTATTATCCAAAACTTAGAAAAACAAAATCAAACTCTCTCCATTTTCATCCATGGTTCGGCCAAATTAGAAACAAGAAGAAGATTTCATTTTTCAATAATCAAATGTCTAAACAAGTATTAGTATTATGTAACACCCCCAATTCATGGTTGCAGCGGAATTCGAACTGGGTGTTACTCGACGGCACAATAGTCACAATAATAGAAAACGAACTCCAATTGAGTCGTTTTAAAAGATTTATCATTCAAATTGTATAAATATCAGAGATTACAAAATGAGGTCCCAAATGGTTCTATGTTTACAATGTATAATAAATGTGTTTTTGAATGATAATAAAATTTATAGCCCTCTTGAGTATCCGTGTCCTTCCGTGCCATCATTGATCGTCATGAACCTGAAATACATGCTTGAGAGGTCAACACAAAGGTTGAGTGATATTCATAGAGTTTGTTTAATGTTTGAACACAATATGTTGGTAGTGTGAGCTATAGACTCACACCAATGTTTGGAAAACAAATATGGGCCACGTTGTTACACGCCCGGAACAGTTATTATCAAATACTAAGCTTATGACACCAAAACGTTAACGGGTACCAATATCAATCGGCGGAGTTATCCCGGTAGGTACTTTGCCGTCATACCTAATGTCTCAAATATTAATGCATTTGTTTGAACTTAGTCAATACAAATGGGATTCGTCAATCCCAATAGGCCTATTCACAATATTCGCGCTCACTTGCAAGTAACCCTCGCAAGTGATTAAATGGTTCATAATATGGGATCTCGGTTTGGCAAGGATGGTACTTAGTGATAATAAAACAATCAGGCAAGCATACAATTTAAAAACATTGTGCTCGGTTAAAAATAGCATGTATTCCCCCCAAGGGTTTGTAAAACAATGAAGTAATGTAAAGTGGGGCTATGAACTCACCTTGAGTTGGATGATGTATAATGAGAATGATGGATATGCCGTAAGAACTTCTACGAGCAACCTAGAATAATTGTTGCAACTTAGGTTTGGAATAATGTCTAAGGAAACATAAACATGCCAATATATGTATGTCTTGCACTTAGTCCATGATGTGGTATGATGTATAATGTAAGTCGTTGAAAGAAATGATTCATGAAACATGTATGTTTTGTATATCGTTTACTACCGTTCGGGCCGACATAATTCAGAAGTCATGTTAGTAAGCGTTCGAGGAGCCAGGACACTTTAACTCGTAAATCCACAACTCAACTCGACGGCTTACATAATGAACTTCTCACATGAGGCTCCCTACTATTGTAGTAGTTGATGAAATATATAGATATAAGTTTTGATCCGAAAGGTTACATGTCCGATATTTGAATAAACTTAGGAAAGTTTATTAGTATATGAAGATTGTTATTAGGGTATGTTTCATAAGTTTTGTATGACCATTTTCTCTTGGTAATATCTCATGGTTCCCTTTTAAGTGAAGTAGATCCAAATTGCTTGTTCAAGTTCTCGTCAACTCTTTGTTTCATGTTTACGCCTATGAAAGTTGGTATGGTCATTTCGTCATGGCCTAGCCATGACCTTTGGTCCTTGTTCCAAGGTCATGAGACACAACCTTGGCTCTAGCCATGGTGGTGGTCTTGATTATAGGTCATAAGACCCCTTTGGTCTTCATAAACCATAACCTATATGTAATGACTTTGTCTAAAAATGGGCTGTTTAGAATTTGAAGAAATTTATCACTCGGAAAGCGTTTTCAGGGCTCAAGCTTCTTTGTTCCTGAACGAAAACGTCGTTCCGGACAACTTTCGTGTTTTAACTTTTTGATGAATCGGAGCAGAAGTGTGACTTTCAAAACCCAAATTTGATCAGAATGGTATTTGGCAGTTTGCCGCAAAGTTTTGGTAACTTCAAATGGGCGTAACTTTTGACTCGTATACTCGTTTTAGGTGGTTCAAATTGCTATGGTTTCCTTGTTAAGTCCTCTACTGTAATATGTAATGATCCAATATCATAATTTTACCATTTTGGTCGTGGTTATACCAACAAAGTCACTAGTTTACTTGTTTTATGAACTTGTCTTATCAATCAAGTACAATAACTTGTTTTACTCACTTTTATACATCATGGACATAACTACAAGACATAATATAGCACAAATAATATGTAAATAACATGAACATGATTATTTAACAAGAATCAAGTTAGGGTTTGGCTCACAACTTTTGGCTTTCAAAGATGAAAGGAAGTTAACATGTAAGGATAGGACTTTGATAGACTTGCTTCAACCCACTTCACTTCATGCAATCTTTCTACCCTTGGTATTCTTGAAAGATGGATGATGAAGGTTTAGGTGACTTGAGTGGATTCAAACTCAAGAGAAATCACCAAGTATATTAGGGTTTGGAAGATTTTTGATTATCTAAAAGAAACTAGGGTTTCAACCTTGAACTTGTACTTGAATCTTGCATGATACTTGGAAGAGAATGAGCTAAGGATGAGAAGATGGGGAGGGTGAAGGGTGGCGTTTAAATGAGGGGAGGAAGGGAGTATTTATAGTCCAAATGAGGAGGTTAGGAAACTAGTAGGAAATTACCACAACTTGGTGACCAAGTTGTAATTTAGAGATGATCTAGGGGTAATTTCATGAGATGAAGCCACATGGGATGACTCCCCCCCTCCTAGGTCGGTTTGTAAGCTTGGAGAGCAAGGGTGTGGACTTTTCTTGGTATTATCCAAGATACTTGGTTAGTTTTGACTCCGGGAAATGCCAATCGTAAATGATTAAGCCTCAAAACGTAAAACCGGGTGTCGTAAAATTATGGAACTTGGAAGAATGGTTAAACATGTCCATATAGTCCATAATAAAATATAAAATGAGTGGTAGGATCTATCGGGTGCTAAAACCCTGCTAAAAACTGGAAACACGGGTCTAAAACGCGTAATTCGCGTAAAACGCTGAATATTGCGTAATATTGAGAAAAGTAAAATGTTACTTTTCTAATGTGATAAAAATGATTTAAAATGACTTATAATGTCTAGACTGGGCTCAGTCTAGTGTCGGTTGGTATTAAATGTCTTTTAGACATCAAACCGTAAGCCTAAAAATCACGAAATGACTTATAACATCAAGGGATGATTTTTGGTCAATGGAGGAGGGAAAAATATGTTGACTTTTTCTAATAAGTTGAAAACTCAATTCTTCTTAGAAACGCGTTTTGTGGTCTAACGGTTAATCGCCCAAACGGTTAAGCGTGCTCATGCGAGAGTAGTACAGGCTTGGGTGACCTGCTGGGAAGTCTTTGGTCATGTTTTTCTCAGTCATGATTAATTCTCAAATAAATCATGAGTGTGTCAAACATTTTTCTGATGTGGGGTCACCTGACGGGGTTGAATTTCGTTGTGCGTAGAATTTCTGATTGACGTTTTACCCTAAAACGTGTAATCCCGTGTAATTCCTTAATAACTTTCACGAAAATGAGCTTATGAATGTCAAACTTTTAATTTGCCATGGAAATGATTTATCACTTGAGAATATCAAATAAAAATCAACTTTCGGGAAAGTTTCGGGAAAAATGAATAGTAAAAGTGAATAGTGAAATTTTCCGGGGAAAGTAATTAACCTGAAAATGCGAATTGTTACATATTAATCTAGTTAAGGTTTTGAAATAAAAACCTCAAGATTATTAAGTTTTCTTGCTTACAAATCATTAACTCTTCAAGTAAGTGTCTACACAAATTTTCTAATCTTTTATACTTCCATTTGATGTATTTTCAAGTCATAGTAGTAGATCATGCAAATATATATGTTATATATATACCACTTTGTACAATAATACTCTTTAATCTTAGATCTATAATTTTTATTAGTAACTTCAAGAGATCTACCATTTTTTGTTGTTTTTTAGGGTCCCATGACAACCTAAGAAGGTGTATGATAGATTAAGAGTGGTTTTAAGGTTGATTGGAATGGATTGAAACAAGTGGTAAACTAGAAAATCACATTTTTGACACTATTAGAAAGTTGCTGTCCCATTTTGTAAAATATAGAAAACTCAGGGGTTTCTGGGTAACATTGGGCTAGAGATTCAGAAAATACATTAAAAAACGAAGCTATGGCCGCCAGAACGGATTAAAACGAGTTTATAACGAAGGAGATATGTTAAAAACAAGTTTAACGACGAAAAGTAATTTTCTGAAAATAACACAAGCTGTGCACGAGTTTTGGCAGTAAAAACAGGCCACGAAACGTAAGTTTAACGAGCTGACTTTTCAATAAATCACTAGTTCACTGTAATACGAAACAGAGGATATAAAGAACGTAGAAAATGAGCTTATAACGACAAAGATATACACGGTTGAAAACCGACGAAACACCATATATTCCATCAGCTTCTAATAGCAAAATAATCCTAAGTCTAAAACAGTTTTTGTAATACGTCATGTTGAGAGCCATTTTTCTCATTGATCGAGACCCGTACGGACAAAAGTTAAATGACACGACTTCTAGACATTGTTGCTAGATTTTCAAAAACTCCAAGCTTATGTTTTAACACTTAACGTACAATATTTCGCGACTAGTTTTGCGAGGCCATTTTGGTCATATTTTCAAGTAATGAAAATGTTATTTTTGCGACGAAAACATTATATTTGCCAATAGAATACCAAACAAGGATCGTGGAGTACCGTTTCAACACATTTACATGAAAAGTGTTTATTAACTTAACGAGACGTCAAAAATGTATTTTTCGACGATAAACATTATTTTCAAATTTCACGAGTGGTATCGATAACATACGTATTTGCATGTGTAGCATCATTTCATTGCTTACATTAGAGCCTATCATTCATATTAGGTTGCGGTTAGAGATCGTGCTTCATTTCGTGTATTCACTTTTGTCTTCATAGCTATCGCACCAGGTGAGTCATAGCACCCCTCTTTTACCGTTTCATAAATGTTTTAGGGGAGATACATGCTCAATTACATGTTTTCAACTTTATGCTTGTTTTACATTTAAACTCACTGTTCCTTTTACAATTAAACTCCATGCTTGTATTACTTGTAATATGACTTGTCTTTTAAACATTATTATTTATTTATATGACCTCATTGTCATCATTATTTATATGACCTCATTGTCATCATCGTTTATATGACTCATTGCCAGAAATTGTTTATATAGCGATATTGCTACCTTTATCTTTGCGCCATGGTCCAGATATTACTTTCATTTACATAAACCAAATCATAATTGGCAGTGGGTTGTAAACACACAGGTTGCAAGTCTTGTATGGGCGGGACTTGGAACTGAGTGGATTTGCTGGGAAATCCTCATTCAAATGTTTTACATTACATTCTTTTTCACTAAACTCTATGAACTCACCAACCTCGTGTTGACGTTTTAGCATGTATTTTCAGGTATGAAGCAATAGCACGCTACTGGAGGTTTTTGGCAGGGCATGGCATGGTCATTGAAGACTCTGATATTCTTTGGGGACCGTTTTAAACTATATTTTTAAGGGCCTAATTCCGCACTACTTTTAACAATGTAATTCAACACTTTTATTAATCGATTTTATTCTAAATGATTGAAGATGAAAACCGTTCTTTGCACTTGTGTTGTGGTACCAATTGAGTTGCACCCCAACGACATGTAAGCTTCCGCTGGACCCGAATTTGGGGGTGTGACATAGTAAATTGGCTCAGGCTGAAGAGGTCAAATCCGTCACCATCATTAATCAACCATCCTCACAAGTAAAAATAAAGAACCCTAGTAAACTCTTTAAACATATATCACCAAAGGTGAAGGAAACTAGGGACCCTTTTGACTCCTCAGGACCAATCCACTTCGTGAACACCATTACCACTATACCTGCTCCTAAACCCGATAAGAGCCAACAACCAACTAGGGATGGGGATCATGAAGTAGAAAGTGGAGCCCCCAAGAAGGACCACAATGTGACCAAGAGCCCTGTAGACTTTCCCGAGGACTCCATCACGCAAGGGTCGAGCGAGTGGAAGGAGTTAAAAGAAGAATCCGAGGGGCCTAAGGAAAATCTGGGAGTTTTGGATAACTCTATTATGGAGGAGCTCGAGAAAGACACGATACGGATTTCTATAAGGTGTAGAAATAGGATAGAGGAAGGTGATTCCAAAGTTTTTAAGGTTTCTTGCACCACTAGGAAAAAGCTTATAACTAATGCATACATAGATCCTGACCTCCAAATAAATGCAATCTCTCTCTCCCTTTACAACGAAGCCTTCCCTGAACAAATTACGTGTAAAAGACTTAATAGCGTCAGGTTAGAGAAAAGGTTACCAGTTATGATTGGAGGATTCATTTATGACGTTAGTCTATCCGTGATCGATGACATGGACTCATTCATTAGTCCAACATTAACTAACCTCGTCCTCGGAAAACCATTCGTAAAAGAAACAAGAGTGACCCTAGATGAGAGCGATGCTAGTGCACTATTTACCAATGGTGTCAGGAAAGTAATTTTTTGCAAGGGTAATGAGGAAGTGTATGAATACCAACCATCATTGGATTGTAATACAAATGGATTACAAGGTAGAAGGTCGGGAAAGATAAAGCGACGTGATCTGAATAACCTCAAAATCCCTTGTATGATCGATCACAAACATTTTTATAATGTCTACATTGACGTGTGCTTACCCATGAATGTTATGTCCTTATTCCATTACAACAATATTTGCAGATGGGGGGTTAATTTATAAAGGAGAGAATGTTGTCGGCAGAGATCATGAAGTGCAAGTGTTTATAGGAAATATAACATTCACGATGGACTTTACGATCGTGGACAATATTGAGGATTATATCGACCCTAGATTATCACAAGTTGTTTTCAGGACGCCCTTTTTGTGAAATCGCTAACTTAATGGTTGACGACCGGAACAGAATCATGACTTTCGCCGATGGGATTAGGAGAATCTCATACTAAACGCCATATAATACGAAAGATTTCGAAGGAGTAGATTGTGACGGGCTTGATAAGCTAGGCTCCTAACTTGTTTTATGTGATAATGATGTTCGGAGAGGATGTAAAAACACCTTTGTCTTATCGTGTGGGTTCATTAAGGGTGTCAGTAAGCTTAGTTCCAAATATCGGGAAGATATTTTTGAATTTGAAGATCCAAAATACCTGCATTATGAAAGTGATCCCGATAGAGATTTGGAGGATGACCTAGAGACCGTGACCGATGACGAGGTCACGTAATTACCCATGTTTTTATTTGTTTATTTGTTTGTTTGTTTGATTTTATTTGTTTCCGTATGCATGCTTTATTTTTATTGTTTATGGCCCATGTTTCAAAATTAATTGTGAAAATGCTTTATTTTGTTGTTTAACTTCGTCTTAACTTCATATAAAGGTATTTTGCAAAAGATAAGTGTAAGGGAAATCTAAATTTGTTTTTAAGAACGAGATTGAACATGAACCGCAACAATATTAAACAAATGTGGATATTAGTATTTGTGTTGAGTCAAATGTTTGTATCGAGTCATAATGATGTTTTGCAGGATTTCCAGAAATTAAGGCGTGAGTTTTTCGAGAAATTTTCCAAAAACTTAACATAAGATTTCTGTCAGAGCATTCTGACGGCGTCAGGGATATAACCTGACGGCGTCAAGTGTCAAATTCTGGAAATTTTGCGAGTTTTGTTTTTCTGCCGGAGTCTTAAAGTTTTTGTTAAATCTTTAGTTTTATAAACTCAAACTCCAGGAAATTTGCAAATATTCATTCTACAAGCATTATATCTTAATTTGCTTTCTAGGATTTTAGTATATAAAGAGTTTGCCGCCGATTTTACGCGAGGTTTGCTATGATTGTTTTCTCAGGTTTAACAGGTTATATTGGATAAGAAGATGATTTATATTTCTGGTGGGAAGCTTTCAACATTCATTTTCTTGGAGGAGGATCTAACCTTGTTAACGCATTATCCACACCGAACGAATCAGGGGAGTATTTGTTTCATTCTTTTACCTTCGTTACTTTTACATCATTTTTATTGAACATTGGGGACAATGTTTAGCTTAAGTGTAAGGGGAGGATAAATGATGATACCTTAGAGAATGCAATTGCACTTGATGTTTGTTTGTTCAATAGTAGGTGTGTAATAAAACTAAGAGAAATACTTATTAGGGCAATTTTAGCGCCAAATTAATTTTTTTTTTACAACATTTATGAGTGGTGGAGGTTTGATCTTTTCCCAAGCCTATGGTAATCTATTTGCTATGAAAGGTAGTGAGAGATATTTTTCATTTTCATATTGTGATATATACTTTTATTACACCCGAGAGATGCGAGTATCTAAACACTATTTGTGAGGTGCTAGTGTATAATTTCCGTGCTTGTTTTGGTTGAAGTGGAACGATTATTTGTTGTAATTACTTTTATATTAGTGTTAAATGACCCCTAGCTTGTATTTTGATTAGAATAAAAGCGCAATTGCTTGAGGACAAGCAAATCTCAAGTGTAAGGGTATTTGATAAGACGAAAAGTGTTACGCTTTTACGGGGTCATTTAAACCCTAAGTCGTGATTATTTGATCAAATATTGCCTCAAATCATTCCTTTTGTCATTTTAGGTACTTTGGAGAAAAAATCTGAAAAAGGAAGCATTTTGGACATTTTTGGAGCGAAAAGTGAAGAAAATAGCAAAATCACCAAATCAAGCTGGGAATAGTGCCTGACGACGTCAAGAGTTGCATGTGACGGCGTCACGTATTGGCAAAGAGATGGATAAAAAGTTACACGAGACATGCCAGAACATTTTTGGGAGTTAAAGAGTGACGGTGTCACCAACGCCGTCAAGAGCAAAATAACACGTGACGGCCATATTATGATTTACACATGATGGCGTCAAATCTGGATCTAGGCAATCAAAGGGAAGCATTGGTGGCAAGTTGACGGCGTCAGGATTACAACGTGACACCGTCAGACGAGTATTCTCTATATATAGTTTTCTAATTTTCATTCATGAGAGAGAGAACTTTTGGAGGAACTTTACCACAAACCCTAGGTCAAATTTTACAGGGTTTTTCACCCTTCTTTCATTCATGTTTCAATAACGGTAAGTCTTCCAATAATCATTCAATATGTCTATGTGTTGTTTGATTCTATCTTATGCTTGTCTTTACTTTAACATGATAGGCTAGGTTTGTTTGTGTTTGCTTAGATGTAATGAAACCTATCTATTAATTATTGGTTGATTGTTTGTTATTAATAGTATTGGATGAATGATATCGATGTTAGGCTTAAAAAAACTGGCAGACTTCCAATTGGTAACATGCTTGAACGTCTTAAGAAACATGAATCGGATGTGTACTATGATTTTAATGGTTATATTTAATGCATGAGTAACTACTAAGGAGACCATGTTAGGAGCTAGTTGTCGGCTCGACATAGGAAGAGGTAGAAGCTTATAGAGTTAGGGAAGATTGTACACGACCCTACAAATGGTATTAAGGAATATAACCCTTCATCCACGCAATTGTAACAAACTAATCAATTAATGAAAGATAGCTAGGGAGTAGTGAAATCTAAGTAAATACGTTTCTCTTATTATTGTTTTTCTCAATATTTATTTTCTTGTTATTTTATTTTCATTGCATTTGTAGTTATTTGGGTTAGTTGACTAGCAACTAATTCCGCCCATTCTTCCAATACCCGAGATTTTTACTTGTTTTCTAAAAAACCATAAAAATGAAAAAAGAATCATCCCTCACCTCTAGACCTAGTTTAATTAAGTTTTAATCATAGCGAACACTATTCCCTGTGGAGAACGATCAATCCCCCGTACTTGCCACTACACTATACTACATCGGTCAGGTACACTGCCTGGTGGGGATTGCAAGCTTCTCGAGATCCCTCGAGAGGTAAAAGCTTTTGCAAGGTTGCAAAACCATGCATCACAACTTAATTGAATTTATAAAGTTCATTATTTTTTATTAAGTAAAAAGTTAGTTTCGTTGGGACAAGTTCCAATTACGTATGGTTATCATTGAATTTGTGCAAGTTCCAATTACGTATGGTTATAATTGAATTTGTAGAAGTTCCAATTACGTTTTGCCTATATATATATATATATATATATATATATATATATATATATATATATATATATATATATATATATATATATATATATATGTGTGTGTGTGTGTGTGTGTGTGTGTGTGTGTGTGTGTGTGTGTGTGTGTGTGTAGGGTTAGGTTCTAGAGAAAAGTGTAATTAAATAGAAAAGCGAGAAAAAAAGTTACAAGGTATATTATTAAAACACTTGAAAATTCAGGGTAAAAAAAGAAAACACGCAAAATAAAAAAATTGAACCATCTGATACAAAACACGGTCTTCAGGTCTTGTATTCAAACACACACACACACACACACCCCGTCACCACCACCACCGTCGCCGCCATCACCGTCACACCACCACCGTTCAAAAAACACATATTCCGATAAAAAAACAAACATACTTTGATTGAAAACACATACTCCGATCAAGAAACCCTAAAAAGCTATCAAAATCAAATAAAAACGAGAAGAAAAAAAACTCGTGGATGAACTAATTTGATTTCGACTTTTAGAAAAATGACAAAAAAAATAAGTTTAGGAGTCGTAAATGAACCAAATCTAATCATCAGAAAAACACAATAGTATGTGTTTACAGGTTTTTCATTTTTTTTTTGTTATTTTAGTGCATCTTTGTGTAAATTATAATATAATTGTTGTTATTTTTTTGAATGAAATGACTTTTTAAGGCATATGTATATATAAAATTACAATTTAGTGCATATGTCTTAATAATATGTTGCAACATTTATTTGTATGAATAAGTGCATCACGATTCATGTTATTGCATTAGTATAATAAGAGAATCATGTTATAAGTTAGGGAATCTATTTGTTTGATTAGTGCATCTAAAATAAGCGTTAGCGCACCTGTTAGTATGATATGGGCATCACACGACTTGTTACAGCATTTGTTTGTATAATTAGTGCATAAAAAATGAGTTATGACATCTCTTATTATGATAAGAGTATAATGTTAAGTTATGACATCTTGTTTTCTTAGTGAATCAAAAAAATGTATTACGGCATCTGTTAGTATGATAAGTGCATCAGGAATAGTTGTTACAACATCTGTTAGTATGATTAGGTCATCAAATGACTTGTTACGACATCTGTTTATGTGATTATTGAATCAAAAATATGTTTAGTGCATCGTTGAACATATTAGAGCATCAGTGAGTATGTTTAGGGCATCAGTGAATATGATTAGTGCATTGTTAAACATATTAAGGTATCGGTGTGTGTGTGTGTGTGTGTGTGTGTATCTTTAATGTATCTGTTTGTATGATTAGTGCATTTGGTTGTATGTTTAGTGCATCAATGAACATATTCGGGCATCAATAAGTATGATTAGTCTAGTGCATCGTCAAACATATTAAGGCATCAATGTGTATGTTTAGTGCATCTTTGAAACTACTTGGCACCTGTTGGTATGTTTAGTGCATCGTTGGAACTACTTGTGCATCTGTTTGTATATTTAGTGCATCGATGAACATATTAGGGATCTATGAGTATGATTAATGCATCGAAAAGGTAGATATTAGGGCATATATGAGTATGATTAGTGCATAAAAAAGGTAGATATTAGTGCATCCATTTGCGCAATTAGAGCATCTTTTTGGGCATATTAGGGAAACATAGGTGGCTAATTATAGTATCGGAGTAAGATCTAGTAAAACTATTGAGTAACATTATATTTCTTTTCTCTTCAGGTTTCTTTCGGCGATATGACAACATATGACAATGAGAATGTAAGTTTTTGTTTCTTCATTTTGCTTTATATACGTTGATCACATTCTTGCTTGCTGGTTTACATAAGTCCACATTTTGTATATGTGTCATTTATCATCTTTGTATGAACACAAAATTTTATACTTACATCAATGAGGTAAATATCGAAATATAGCTTCTGAAACATTTCTGACGTGATTTTCAAACTTTAGTGGTTCTTTTATTGCATTGGGTAACAAAATTAGTATTCTTTTTCTCGTAAATGCAAGGGTCCATTGACACTTGGATACATCTAGCAGGTCTATCAGAAAAAATGGTGTGAAATTGTTCAAAATCTTCAGCAAGCCATCAGAGGGTACCCTACTTCTACTAATTTGTGGGAAGTCTGTACCTTGAGAACTTTTTGTTCTCTTATCTTATGATGTGTGTTACTTGGATTGCTCCCTCAAAAAATGTCTTCTTTTACCTTACATACATTAGGTCCTACTTATCAGCGATTAAGCATGTTCACAGTAGCTGTTAAGGTACTTGATCCATATACAGTTGTTGAGCCATACAACGCCATGTTATCGCTTCATCACTTGGTTGAACATGATGATGAGTGTATGGTTCATGATAACGAATTTCTTTATGATATTTTCTTCAGGACCCTCAATCTCACTACTCCAAGTTGTAAGCTATTTTTTATTTGCAACTTCATATTTAAGTGTACGAATCATATTTGAGGTACTCTAGTGCATCCATTTGAGGCACTTTAGTGCATCCGTTTAAGTTACTTTAGTGCATCTGTTTGTATCATAGTATCAGCTGAGGAAGTCAACCCCAAAACCTTTTAAGTCAACAATACTTCTATTATGAATATTGGTACAAGTATCCACCAAGATTCACATCTAAGGGAAATACATAGTTAGTGTGATTATTGAATACGAAAATGCTTCCTCATATTGTGATTTTTCTGTTCTTCGTGTTTGTTAATGGTAATAAATCAGTCTATCTGCATAACACACACAAATTGTGTACTGAATTCAATTTCTTCCACATGTGCAGGAGCTATAGGGGCTACTTTTACTGTCGTCAACAAGTGTGCTTTCACTGTTTGGCCTGGAATCTCAGGGACACATGTTCACAACACCACCGGGTTTGAGCTCACACAGAATAGTTCACACTCTTTTCAAGTTACAAATAGCTGGGACGGTGTTATATGGGGAAGAACTAATTGCGCCTTCAACCAGTTTGGCTAGGGGGCGTACGTCATAGGTAACTGCGGCTCCATTGAAATGGAGTGCTTTGGAAGAGAAAGTACATCTTATGTTACAAATATATGTTTCATTTTAAATGAAGTCACAGGCGAGACCTCATGCAGTTTAATCTATGATGTCAATTGGGAGTTATATGGTGACTACAATGAGTTTTGGATGACTGTCGAGACTATTGGTGGATCAGGTCCTTGCCAAATTATTGGTTGTCTTCAATGGTGGTGCTCAAAACCTATTACGAATGATAGTTGGTGCCAGGGAGCTGATTACACTATCACAGTAGTTATTCAGTGCTGATATTAGTATTCTAGAATGACATATGCCATAAAGATGTGGGCAAGAAGTGGCCTCTTTCTATGCTCGGAAGGTAGAGGTTTATTATATATATATCTCTACATTATATATAACAGGAGGCATTTGAAGGAAATGCCCAGTCATTGTCCAGTCAATGCCCAGTAATTCAATTTCAGCCATGTCATCAGCCATGTAATCACATTGTCGCCATGTAAGCAAGTTTTATAATTAATTTCGTATTTTAATTTTTATGGTTGTATTTATTTAATTATTCCATTTTTTTAATTCGTAATTTATATAATTTACATAATTCGTATTAAATTTTTTTAAAATCTGTATTTAATTTGTTAAAAAATTTAAATTGCAGGATTCGAACATAGGATTTCCTAATACATTAATGACTATGTTTACCACTAGATCAAGTTAATTTTTGAGTTATTTCTTCTAAAACCATAAATATAATGTTTAAGAGAATATAAGATATGCATTCATACATATCTTTTCCATACATATAGTTATGCTGCAATATACGAAACTCATTCCCATTGCGTTTCAATTCCTAAAACCCTAAATTCCAAAATTCCTAAAATCTTAAAATCCTATTCTTTCAATATACACACATGGGTCTGCCCTTCACAAATCAAGCAACATCGTTGTATATTATAAAGTATAATGCATGCATGATGTTTTTTAGTTTTTTCTAACAGATGTTGTTTATATTTTGTTTATTGGTTTTTTTACCATTCAATAATTTTTTGTGCTCTCTTTTTTGCAGATAAGATTATGCCTGATCAAGTAAGTTACCTGCATCCTTAAACCCTAATAAATATGTCAGTTATATAAATTTTGATGAAGATGTTGGTGTTAGAGATTTTTATGATCACGATGAGCAGATTTCTTAAGAAGAGTTGATGAAGAATCATAGGATTTTTAGTTTCAACTGCTTGAAGACTTTGAGGTAATTACTATTATATTTACTTTTTACATGTTTTGTTTGTTTATTGAGGTATGTTTTGATTTTAGTGGAGTTTTTAATTTTTATGAAGTAAAAATACTTTTATCATTGTAGGTATTGCTAATGATCTTGCAAAACGCACCTCCTGGTCTTGATTATGAGAGGGACAAGAAATTCTACAAGGTAATATGTTTTATTTTAACCAACTTGGAACTAATGTTTTTTTTATATATTCACATGTTTCTGAATAATCTGTATTCTGTGAATAGGTATCTGGTGCTCTACATTTAGTAAGGGACCTTAACTCATATAGATGGAAGGTAATGGTAGGGATTCCTGTTATTTGGTGCCAGTAGTAACCTTGCATTGAGTATCATATTAAATAGTATGGCATGGTATAAACAAGTCTAACTATCAAAGGTACTGATGACAACAATGTACATGAGATTAAACAAAGCAAGTGGTTGGCTACCATGCCGTACATATCACTTCTACAAAGGCCCGGTCATGTACCCCTTCGGGCACGAAATCATCTACTCAAATTTCAGTCATACACTAGCTAATGTTCGTGGCCTTTTCGCATTTCCAATAGACGTAACTTACCAAAGAGAATAGGATTCTTGGCCGAGAAGACCAGGGAAGGGTATAAAAAGGCATGTAAACCGATGGAAGAATATTAGAAGTAAAAAAATCAAAGGCAGATGACCAAATTCAACTGGAGTAATTCATCAATGAGGTAGTCATTCTTTCACAAGTCAATCATAGGAATGTGGTCAAACTATTAGAATACCTGATGCGTGACATTTATTTCAGCTCCGTTTGTTTTGGATATTGTGTTCATAAGCATAGGGCATTATTGTTTCGTGCATAAGGTTTGTTGTTTTATACAATGCACTTTTTTATAGTTCTATATATAATAGAATTACTTAACACTCTCTTAACTTAGTTTAAACTGCATAGATCATAGTTTGTGTTACTTCTTACCCAATAGTTTGTGTTACTTCTTACCCAAACTAAGTGATAGGTAACGTTGTCTTTCTCTTGATGTTTTTTATATTTTGTAGGTACTCTGATTCTTCAAAAAATGAATAGAAGTTGCGCTTAAAAAAAAGAAAGAGAAAAAAACGATTGTTGCCCTGATTTTATTTGAAAATGGAAGTTAGGTGGCTTTATTAGGTTACACAACATTTAGCAAAAACCTTTTTTAGCATTTGTTTAACCTTTTATAACATAATTAAACTGGAACAGAAAATGTCTATTTGCTCACATTGTAGTTCGTCAACACAAGCACTTCTTACTATATTTTTCGTATTAGTATTGCTTTTGCTCAATAACGCTTAATTATTGGTTTAGTGCAGAATTGGAGTGAGCAACGTCAAGTCATTCCTGGGAGAATTGCTGATGATAAGTTACAAGTTTCTTTCTTATAGCTGTCACACTAGAATCTGTTTGACCAACTTATATATTGCTTATATGCATCTTTTGAAAATGATCACTTCTAGGCTTGCTTCATCTTAATCCATCTCATTATATCTTATCTTTATGTTCCAGGTAGCCAGAAGCAATCGTCAAATTATTTCTATTAGGAGATCCGAGTAGCAAGAAGCAATTGTCAATCAGCGCATAACAGGTAGCCAATAGTGTTAGTTTGAAAGAGAGCACCTATATGGCTATATATCATAGAGGTGACAAAAAGTGCAAATTTATTCGGGTAATGGGTCAAAACAGGTACGTGTCAATTTCAAATCGGCGTTGAGTTGGGATGGGTCGACGCATTACTTATTCTTAGTTCTATGGCTAAATTGCACCAGGTGTTTTTTTAGCCCATCCTTTTTTCTTTATTTACTAATTGTAAGCAAGTTAGAATGCTCAAATTTGTATTTCCATGCGTCATATATCTGATGGAACCTTTCATATTGAGGTGTCTATAAAGAAATTGATAGCGAATCAATGCCGTATAATTTCCTAGAATCAAAGCAAGATGACATCTACACGGATGATTGGACTGCCAAGCCAATACCAGAGCTGAATCCGACCATGTACTGCTGCATACTATTGGACAAAAGGGTAAGTTACAAATTTCCCGCCCATATAATTCTACAACAAAAGTGCAAGCAAATGCGCCTCAACTTATTGATATTAGTTGCATTTCTATAACTGTAGGGGCACGCAATATTATTGATAAAAACGCACTGTAATACAACCACTGTAATAAAAATGCAAAATACCGAATTGATAGAATATTCTTGATTTGTTTATTTGAATGAAATCTTATATACCACTGATTGAAGGTTAAAGTGATGGTTTGTTTTCTGGTCACTTTATAAACGGATTTGTTAACATACAATACGCATAATGAGGTAACATTCTTCATATTTTTGTTAATTTTTTATAATCAAATATTTTCCAAAACTTCTCCTAAACTGGCAAATCGATATGCTATGGCAGGTGGACTACAAAAGGTGTCTTAACTTGGATTTACTGCAGCAGATGAGTATTGTACACCCCGTCTAATTGAATCAAGAAATACTTTACAAGAACATGCAGTAATCCTATTGATAGAGGTAGTTTTTTGGTTTCATATCATACTAATACTCACTTTTATCATTTTATGCAAACATAAATGTGGATGAAATAATAGTTCATGACCCGTTAGCTTTATCTATTCATTGAATGCAGGCACAATGGCACTGCACTCTGAATTGAAGAAGGTGGTGGCTTCATTTGTTGGGGAAACCAGTAGCTTTAGTTACCGGCGTAGGTTATGTCACAAACTCTGTTATCCTTCCTATCTTGATTGGAAGAGTATGTCCAACTTATCATTAGTAATATTAGTGAAATGTTTAAGTATAGTATCTGATGATTTATTTGATTTTCCACGGGGAGGATTAATAATTGGTGATTCTTTGAACCATAACTCTATTGTGAATGGTGCTTGAGGGTCGGGTGCTTCAATTAGAGTATTTCAACACAACAGTAAGTTTTGGATATATATTGATTAATGTGCTTAACTTTGTAATAGCAAGATGAACTTGTGTCGCATCCATTCCAATGAAGCTAAACAAAAAAAACTGATGAGTGATAAATTTGCAGCTACATTCATGTTGCAGGTATTATGTCATTCCATTTCTTATGTTTGGCTTTACTATAAAACCCATAATATGCGAATCATAACTCTACTGTGAATGGTGCTTGAGGGTCGGGTGCTTCAATTAGAGTATTTCAACATAACAGTAAGTTTTGGATATATATTGATTAATGTGCTTAACTTTGTAATAGCAAGCTGAACTTGTGTCGTATCCATTCCAATTTGAAGCTAAACAAAAAAACTGATGAGTGACAAATTTGCAGCTACATTCATGTTGCAGGTATTATGTCATTCCATTTCTTAAGTTTGGCTTCACTATAAAACCCATAATATGCCAATCGAATTAGGATTTTCCGATTTAATCTTTTGTTTATTGGGCCTTGGCCAGGGTATTTAGATGCAGTCAATAAAGCCAAGAAGCAGCGGGGAACTTACCCTAAGCCCTTTTAAGCTTTTAGTGGTAAATCGGTAATTTCATTATAGTGTCATGTAATTTCAGTATTGTTGAATTTGTAACTATTGACACATATTCTAAGGTATATGGGCTATGTGAGATTTCTTATAACACAGTTTATGGATATGATCTTTCTCCCACACACAATTATACGTGGTCGTTTCATGAATGAAGAGTAAGAAAACATTGAAGGTTATGCGCTGCAACAAAGACGTAAACTATACAAAGTCCACTGTCAATATTGAGGAATGTGTATCATCTGAAGTTGTGATCACAAAAGGTACATTTTTACGAGCACTTAAAAGCTGATTTAAATAGATAAGCACTCTTAATAAGCAATCCCAAACACTCCCTTAGGTGGTTTTTCTTTTCTGACTTTCTATTCATTTTTTTTTTTTTTTGCTTTTGAATTGTATGTTTCAGGTAATTGGAACAATGAGAAGCTTGCATCAGTTTTAGTGAAGCCTTCTTGCAGACAATGCCATTCTTTACAAAGCCACACAAGGCCGTAATACTTTCCCTTGATAGGACAGATCCTAAAAAGAGCCTTACAACTTTCATTAAAGCATTTAAGGAGTGATGTTCATTTAGGTGGCCACTGCATGTTTGGTTTATTGTATTCTTCTATGGTAGTTCTGATTGAATCTGTTTTGTCATTTAGGTATGCTTTACAGCTGACTTTGCAGACATTATGTAATAATTCCTTCTTTTGTTTCCTTTATTCTAAATTTTTCATATTATGGCTATTTTAAAGTGGAAATGTCATTTTGTACAAGGAGAAATAAAGATATGACTCACAAGATGAAAATAACATAAGTGGATGGAACCTTTGCTTTCTACAATTCTATAATCAATATATGATGTTAATTTGTTGACTATGATTTCATGCAGCGCTCGATTATATTCTGGGAGGCGGAATGTATGGGCTAAAAGTAAACAAACAACCCCAAAGCGCCGACATCCTGAATTTCTAAGCCCATCAAAAGTTTAGCCCCTCGAGAAGTCCATACAGTGGCCCACTAAAGCCTTTTGGATGGTCCAAAACCCTGGTCAAAAGTAAAAATCCATACTTTCCACAATTTTCATAAATATTATCTACTTACTAATCGTGCTTTCTCAGTTTCACACATAGTTATTGATTTGTTTTCTGTGTTGGCTCTTGAAGGCGAGCCTAATTCAGGGGCAACTGGAAACCGACATGACTTTTACTCGACGTTTAACAAGACTCCAAACAGGAAGAAGTTCTTAGAAGAAGAATGCGAGGAATTCACAGAAGATTCAACCAGACAAGCTTTTGCTCAGCTAGCATCTTCTCTTGAATTCACTGATTGGGTCATCAGAAGTGCGGATAGAATCAAAGTCGCTTCGGAAGATAGTTCAGATGACTTGGATGCCAAAAATCATTCGATACGTTCTGTTTAAAACCACATAACAGGTCGAAGATGATTTTTCAGGTTCAAAGAAGTCTGACATTCCTATATATGTTGTATGTTTGGAAACCTCAGTTGTGTGTTTTTTTCACTTCATATGCTTTTGTTTCAGCACTATAGACATGGTTTCCTTTGTCGAGCATGTATGAAGGCCCTTTAAGGATGTAATTCCCAATGCCAAATGTTTGACATGTTTCAAACAGTATAATGTTATATGATCTAGAACCTTAGTAGTATGCGACACAAATTTGTTGAATTGCATTGTAATGGTGGTTGTTACTGTGCAGCGTTTGCGAGATGATCTGAAGTCAAAATACGGGAAAATAGCCTAATTGTGGAGAGTTTGACAATGGAAGCTAACGAAAGTGAGAATATCAACATGACCCAAAATGCTCTTACAGTCTCCAATGAAGAAGCTGGTACCAGGGAACAAGCCAAGGAAAGAGTTCTCATGTTCCTAGGAAGGCTGTCTCACCATGTCGGCCTTAAAACGTCAAGCAAACAGATGGTTGCTAAAATTTTGCCTTGCTTGACCTACGGTGAGCCTGCTGCAATGGAAGCTCTCTGTCAACATTTTAATCCATACAAAGAATTGGTTTGAGTTTGACCAGCTGCTGAAACAGCATCTAGAAAATCCAAAGGATGAGATTGTCTCTCTGCAAGCATCAAAACAGAAGCTTGCAATTGACAATTTCGTTAGGGTCTTAGAGTTGATGAAGACAAGTTCCTCTGGCGAAAGACTCAAGGATATCATATTGGAAAATGGAATTACTGAAGTTGCAGTTAGACATTTAACGGATAAGTTTGCATTTACAGGAGAAGCTGGTTTTAAATCGAGACAAGAATGGCATTCAGGCCTTAAACTTCCATTTGTTCCTTTGATATTATCCATGCTCAGCGGGTTGTCAATGGGACACCTGGCAACACAGAAGTGTATTGACGAATAAGGGGTATTACCTTTGCTTCATGCCATCACTACTACACCCATCATTTAACAGAAACCAAATGGGTGAAAACTATTTAACAGAAACCAAAGTCCCAATAATTTATACAATTAACATTAGGGGTCGAAATTTAAATTCTTTAGAAACTTCCTATGATGTATGTATAATCACTTTACAGCAGTTTATAAGGCACTTACTATTGTGTGGGCATATTGTTAGGTTTGTTCAACAGAGAGATTTAAGTTGAATATTGTTGTAGGAATGTTGATGGACCTTCTATCTCTGTTGTTTCCTTCGGCATTTATCTATGTTGTTTGCATGGGGAGCTTATCAAGATCTTTCAGTAAGTCGTTTATGTTATATCACATTTGAAAATTAACTACCAGTTAAAACATCTCAATATTTATCAAGATCTTTCATTAAGTCGTTTATGTTATACTCTGTATCAGATTTCCTGGTGTTTGCAAAGTATGACCCATGGCTTGTGGACCCATCCAGTTAGTTTTAAGTGTTTGGCTAAATTGCTTTTATTAACGAAAATATGTA
>JARVZY010005686.1:0-28913 GCA_030686995.1 Artemisia argyi | reverse complement strand
GCTGGAAGATCTATTATGTATGCGGTGAGATGTACAAGGCCTGATGTGGCATTTGCTCAGAATATAACCAATCGATATCAACAGAATCCAGGTGAACTCCACTGGACTGCTGTTAAACATATTCTCAAGTACTTAAGGGCTATAAGAGATATGTTCATAGTATATGGGGGAAATCCAAATGCAAAACTTGATGTTACAGGTTACTACGATGCTTCCTGGAAATGTGATAAAGATGACACGAAGTCTCAGATGGGTTATGTCTTTGTCATTAATGGAGGAGCTGGATTGGAAGAACAAGAAGCAGAGTACATTAGCGATGTCTGCAACATAAAGTGAGTACATAGCTGCTTCAGAAGCTGCAATGGAAGCCGTTAGGATTAGGAAGTTCGTTTCGAGGCTTGGAGTTATGCCATCAATTGAAAACAATATAAAAATGTATTGTGACAATTCAGCTGCAATTACATTTGCCAATGAACCTGGAATCATGAAAGGCATTAGACATTTCCCGATTAAATATCACTATGTTCGAGAACAAGTCGAAATAGGTGAAATCGAGTTACTCAAAGTTCACACAGATGATAACCTAGCAGATCCTTTGAAGAAAGCTTTACCTAGCACAAAGCTTTATAAGTTTGCTGAAGGCATAGGATTTCGTTTAGATAGTAGTTTCATGCCCATTTGTGATTAGTGTTTTGATAAAAGGATTTTATGAACGATTATTATTCTAATGAAATAAAGTATTTTTCATGTTTGATTATCATTTTCTTAATAATATATCCTGTATTTGCATGTTTAATCCATGAATAAATTAGTTATTTTAACTTGTCCGTTGTCAATTAATGATATGGGGATATCATTAAACTATGACAAATCTGAGTATTGGTTAGGATATACTTGAAAGTATATTGATGCGTCGACATACCAATTTCACATGATATTCAATTAATTGAATATAGGACTGATCCCAACTACATGATTTTACTTTATGGATATTTTCATTAAGTAAATCATGAAAATAGTTATCCTTAGACTTGAGATACCAGATAAGAGTCATAGATGTAGTGCATTTTGTAAAGCAATTAACCGCTATACGTTACTGGTAGCTATAAGGACTGTTTTCAGAAATGTTACAAAGTTCATGAGTCATTGCTTGTAGTCAAGAAAGAATTTGTTCCTTCAAATTTGTTTTGAAGTTTAATACTGTTGGGCCCCTCATAGGGTTGACAAGGTGTTTGCGTGACCACGCCCAAAATGGATCTGGAATATCTTCAGGTTTTTTGGTAATCTTGCTCAATAATAAACAACGAGAAATAGAATTGTTAAATAAAGAATGACTAAGATCCATATCTTTATTAACGTGGTATTGGAAACAAAAGGATGATAATAATGATGAATCATTAAAGGTTTTTTAAGGAGACCTCCCTCAAGTTGTACTAGGGGCATTTGCGTGTTGCTAGACGCTAACCAATGTCATTACACTATTAATAGATGTCTAAGTGGGAGCTGTTAGAGTTTGTGGACAAATATTAACGTGTGTATGTCTAGAAAAATCGAACTCAAGACCATGGGATTGCATACGTTACGAATGAGAATTAATGATCAATAATTAATATATATAAAATGTTATATATTTAATTATTTAAACACAATATAATGACTAACGGTCGTTAGTAGTTAACGGGAATTGACTAACTATCATTAAATGTTAAAAGAGAATGACTTAAGTGAAATTAGGAGTCGTGAAAGATCTGAAAGCCCCATGTGGGCTTACGCCGGTCATGGATAGGATGGGGAGACCCAATCCTCATCCAACTTGTCCTTCGAGTTTGCTCTAGTATATAAACAAGGCCAGGGTTATTTGTTTGGTACTATGCATACATTTAAACCCCAAAAGGTTTTCTCTTCTCTTGTTTTGGTACTAACGATCGACCAACCCCCTCATAAGGGTTGATCGATTTTTTTGATTACAAAAAATCTTGTGTTTGTTTGATCTAGCAATCACTTTAATTCGATATTAATTTGTGTGTACAAAACGTGGTAATTACTCACTATAGTAATTATCTTGGACCGAATAACAAAAAGGTAAGGGGCTATTCATTGATCCATTATAAACCCTAATTAGGGTTCATCTCGATTCAAGGTTTATTGAAGTTTGATTTTTGTTCTTGCTAGAATCAAAAGGTATGTTACTTGTTATTATTCAGTTTATTTATTATATGTTAATATGATCCTTAGCTTCCGCATGTGTACTTGATGCTAGTTGTTTAATTATATAATTTTTCTGTTTTCTAAATCCAATAGAGTTTATTAAAGATGAGGAAGGGTAGTGGTGGTGGGCTTAGAAAAAAAATATAAAATGATGAATTTACCTTCATGTGCATGTCACATGAGGGGTGTTTAACAGTCAAACCTAACTTCTTTCGGTCAAGGGATTATGGGTGTTAAGAGTTTCGGAGTTAGGGATGATTTGTGCAAAAATAAAAGTCAAAGGACCAAATATGAAAGTCAACGCAAACTACAGGGACCATCTTTGTAATTTATTCTTAACACTATCAATACCTCACTCAAACTACAATTCAAACTACTTCTCATATTTATTTCACCATGTCTAAGAAAACTCCCAAATCAAAAACCTCAAGATCGTGAATGCAAGAAATCGTTTCGCATTTAACATCATATCCAAATTTCCGATTATCTGATGTATCACCACCCATTCGACTTCGATCCCCTGGTTTTGAATATCATTCACAAGTACCACAACCACCACAAAATTAAACATGTTTTATCAAAATCGTCTATTCAATCCACCGTATAATAACAACCAACAATCTTTTTTCCAATCACCAAATGGATTGTATCGTCTTAGTGTGGATTCGTCGACGTCTTCCAAATCAAATCATCAACCGTATTCTCTGGTTAACCGTATTAATCCTGATATGCATTTTGAGCAGTTATTGCATACTCGAGATTATTATACGGGTCAAGGTTTTGGTCAAGGTTTGGGTATAATATATGGTCAAGATAATTATTCGAGGCAAGATTATCTATGGGTCATGGTTTGGCACATGGTTCGGCTCCAGTTGAAGACGACTCTGCCGTCGAAGAGATGTCACTCGTCAAAGCTAAGAAGCCTTCGAAACGATCTTCGAAGGCTAAGAAGAATGATAACAAGAAGAATGATCAGGACCCGTTGATATGGACAACGTCGGAAGAGATCGGGTTGTGCAGAGCTTGGTGTTATGTGTCGGAAAATAGTGAGAGAGAAAATGCTATGAATAGTAAGGGGTTTTGGTTGGCAATTATTAAATACTTTACTAACGAAACTAGTTCAACGAGAGGATACGACTAGATCATTAGCAAATGAAAAAAATAGGGTTCGCCCTAGAATTGGTGGATTTTGTGCCATTATCAATAATATCTAACAAAATCACGAAAGTGGTTTAAGTGACTTCATTGTCTACCAAAAAGTGTGTGCAAAATATGACTTAGTGTACAATCATCCCTTTACATTGGAGCCGTGTTGGAAGATTTTGAATGATCATGCTGCTTGGAAGAAAGTTGAGATGCATGCTTTTTACAAGAATAAAAGGGTCGAAAAAAATCCAAGACTTCTGAAACTACCTCGAAAGGTGGTTTTAATTTGAACGATGAAGCGGATGAGTTTGAGAAATAGACTCGAGAAGAGCGACCAATTGGTCGCGACTAAACTAAGAAGAAATCATCCGCCTCCTCTCATGAGGGATCTTCATTTACTGATGCGGTAACCGACAAATTCTTCAGCTTGAAGTCGATAAAATGGGGAAAGAAGCATGCCTAACAAGACTCCTATATACAGTTGAAGAATTGAGAGTTGGATATCGCAGAATCGGTGCGTCAAGAAGCAGCGGAGTTGAAAAGGGAGAAACTTGAAATACAACGTTGAAAACTTGAATTAGCCGGAAAAAAGAAATGGGACAAAGACATCTTATTCTATAATTCAATAAGCGACCCCTCTTTGCCCCCAATACAACAACAGAAACTATTGTAGATGAAGGAAGAAATTAAGGCACGATACAACTTAGATTATTAGTTTAAGTTTTTAATTATCATTGTAACGTTTGTAATGTATTTGAATTATTATGTAATGTTTTTATTACTAATGAAATTTAATTTTGTTGTTAAAAAATTTGAAAAAAAAATAAAAAAATGAAAGTCGCATGTTGTAAAAAGTCGTATGTATGTTGTCAGAGGGAGAAAAACTGATGCTACAGATAAAATGAAAACCGTCGGATATCACGAGTGTGCCCAGCATAATATGAGAGATAAAGATATGAATAAAAGAGAGCCATGATAGACTCTCATAAATAATTCATAAAAGAAATTCATTCGATGACGTGTTAGCGGATAATTGATGTAATTATAGATAGAGGAGATAAACTGACATAAAATACAGCAATCAGCCACTAAGATGTGAGCGGGTGAATTTTCTTTTTCGTGAATTGTTTAGTTGAGTGTAGCATTATAAAAAATGACCCTTGTTGACCGGACCCTCCCCTATTTTTTATACTAACCCTCCTCTAGTTGGGAGGGTGTACCTTCAAAGGTACAAAAATGTACTTTTTGTATTTTTTTTTGTCTTGTAGTGTAAAAGTTAGTTTTTTTTTTTTTTTTTTTTTTTTTTTTTTTTTTACTTTGTAATGTTTAGGTATTGTAACGTTGACTCATTTGCATTTATAAACTACTACAAGATCAGTATTTACACCTAAACTTAAATTATTTAAAAACAACAACTATTATTATAAAATTAAACGTCAACGTTAATATATTATTTAAAAACAACAATATCTACGACATATGAACATTATTCATTTCGGTTAAAAGATCATGGAGCCGGGCACTTGACTGACAAGCGTGATCCTCAGGATTCCTTGCCATTTCTAACTCCATTTCCAGCGCCTTTATTCTTTGCTTCAACAACTTGTTCTCATTTTTTGTAGCAACGCAGTTTGAGCAATGCGTTGAAGAAGAGGCTTGACTAAAGTGCTCTGCTTCAAATTCATCTTTCCACTTGAAGTATCGACACCCATAGTCGTTTGTACCTGGCTGTTACATGTTAAGGAAATAATAAGAAATGTATTTTTAACAAACAAATTATTTACATAACTAAGCAAACGTATGATTATTTACCACTGAAAGAGGACATGCATAAAACAGTCGCCCACGACTACCATCTTGCCAGGATTTCCGTTTTACAATAAATCCTCTATTACATCGGCACCAGAAAGAATTTCTTTGGCTCATCTGACCAAAGAATTTGCATAATCAATCAATAATGTTATTTACTAATATAAATAAATATTTAATCAATTACTATATAATACAAACAGTTATTTACAACATAAATCAATAATCATTTACAATATTTTGTCTATAAAATTATTCACAACATAAATCAATAATTATTTACAACATAAATCAATAATTATTTACAATGTTTTGTCTGTATAATATTTACGTCGATAGTCGATGTTGATATAAACTTATCCATTGTTCTGCAATTGGCTGTCGGAAAAACCTCCATTGTGGGTGGTTACGCGGAAGTGGAAAAGTTGGGTCTAGCGTCGGTATAATGTAATGAGCACATGAGTCCTCCCCCACACGGGCAATCACAAGGGGGTCGATTCCTTGTGTGTTGTTTGGCCCGGAAAAAAGCGGAAAACATGTGTTATAACCACGCACGGATAGAAATACAATCGGTCGATTTAGCATTGAAGCGATAACTAGACCCGTCATTGGCATCACCATCCAGTAACCTTGATGTGCACCTCCGTTGAACCAGTATATTGTATTCCAAAGAAAGATAAAGTCTTGTTCCCCCCACATATCTATGTAAGTACTCCTATGGTAATCTAACTCTTGCAACAACCTATGTCTGGCTTCGGCCCACCTATGTTCGTTTTGAAAGATAAAGTGAGCAACGCACCGAAACCCGCAATTCCCATCACCCGCAACATTACGTATACTTATTAAGTATGGACGGTAAACCAGTGGAATTTCCCGAATAAAACCATTGCTCACAGTATCTCCAACATATAATCTATGCCGTGGACTAGCACCCGTGTACGAACTATGTCTTGGAGGCTCTTTCGGCAATTTCGGGACTTTCGTAGATCTTGTATTCGTACTTCTTCGGTGATCTACGATTGGTACTTCATTTAAGTCCGGAACTTTTGTAGCCTTGGACTTTTTGTTCTTTTCGCTCGGACGTCCACGGGTATTTTCCTGAACAACAGGTTGACGTGTGTCCACAGATTCAGGTTGGTATATCCCTCTTAACTTGTTCAACATATTCTTCTTGAGTTCACTGCGTTCAATAAATATTTAATCAATCAATAATGCTATTTACTAATATAAATAAATATTTAATCAATTACTATATAATACAAACAGTTATTTACAACATAAATCAATAATCATTTACAATGTTTTGTCTGTAAAATTATTCACAACATAAATCAATAATTATTTACAACATAAATCAATAATTATTTACAATGTTTTGTTTGTATAATATTTACGTCGATAGTCGATGTTGATATAAACTTATCCATTGTTCTGCAATTGGCTGTCGGAAAAACCTCCATTGTGGGTGGTTACGCGGAAGTGGAAAAGTTGGGTCTAGCGTCGGTATAATGTAATGAGCACATGAGTCCTCCCCCACACGGGCAATCACAAGGGGGTCGATTCCTTGTGTGTTGTTTGGCCCGGAAAAAAGCGGAAAACATGTGTTATAACCACGCACGGATAGAAATACAATCGGTCGATTTAGCATTGAAGCGATAACTAGACCCGTCATTGGCATCACCATCCAGTAACCTTGATGTGCACCTCCGTTGAACCAGTGTATTGTATTCCAAAGAAAGATAAAGTCTTGTTCCCCCCACATATCTATGTAAGTACTCCTATGGTAATCTAACTCTTGCAACAACCTATGTCTGGCTTCGGCCCACCTATGTTCGTTTTGAAAAATAAAGTGAGCAACGCACCGAAACCCGCAATTCCCATCACCCGCAACATTACGTATACTTATTAAGTATGGACGGTAAACCAGTGGAATTTCCCGAATAAAACCATTGCTCACAGTATCTCCAACATATAATCTATGCCGTGGACTAGCACCCGTGTACGAACTGTGTCTTGGAGGCTCTTTCGGCAATTTTGGGACTTTCGTAGATCTTGTATTCGTACTTCTTCGATGATCTACGATTGGTACTTCATTTAAGTCCGGAACTTTTGTAGCCTTGGACTTTTTGTTCTTTTCGCTCGGACGTCCACGGGTATTTTCCTGAACAACAGGTTGACGTGTGTCCACAGATTCAGGTTGGTATATCCCTCTTAACTTGTTCAACATATTCTTCTTGACAAACGACGTCGCTTTGCCAAAAGCACTCTTGAATTGTCGAACGTCATTTTCAAACTCTCTTGTATCATCATCATCATCATCATCATCATCATCATCATCAAGCACAAGGTTACCGACAACGGGCCACGGTACAGACAGGGTTCTCCAAAATATATCAATGCTTTCCAATGGAATTGGCACACCTGCATTTATCAAAAGTGACTTATGTAAAACCATTTCGTGGAAGCATTCAGTGAAAGCATTCATTAATATTGGCTTTAATATACTTACCATGAATTCGATACCCCATCATTTGACAAAAGCACGGCAATCCATAAATTGATCGCAACTGATGGTTACAATCTTCTGCGGCGAAATTCGTTTGAAGGAGTTCTCTGTGCATGAGTGTAAAAGCATGTTTGGAAATGTTATACCACAACTCTGAAAATATTGGTATATCACATTTAAGCATTTTCTCATTTTTGCTCCTGTTAAAAGTCTCTTGTATCGCGCTCTTTTGAGAAATAAGAATCTTATCAATCGAAATCAACAACGTGTTTAAGTTGGATTGTGCTGTGCCCAAATATAATTTCAACAATGCATGTTGAGCCTCAACTCTACACGTTGTTGACTGGCCGTAGCTTTGATATTCATCGGTAACACACGAGACAAACATGTGCCCGTACTCTCGGAGCCAGTTATCCAGATACTGGGCAATCTCTGAAAAACGATGAATTAATACAAGGTCAATCGGGTGCATATTTGTTAAATAATAAAAAACACTAAATTAATAATTAAGTACCCGGTTTGTTGACCAATTTTTGTTGTATTCGTCGATAATGTTGCTCGAATAAGGCGCGTGATTGAGCTTTAACCATCCAATCCCATGTGCGTTTGATGGAGTCGTACTCATCACTCGACTCACATCTACCTCTGCAATGCTGAAGTATATTTTGGGAAATATGCCATCGACATAGTACTTTGTGAACACCAGGGAATTCTGCTCTGCATGCCCCAAGCAAGGCTAAATCCCTGTCGGTGACGATAACACGTGGATAGTACCTTTCCTCTATCACCAGCTTTACACGTTGCAATACCCATTTGAAATTAGGCCCTTTTTCACTGTTTAAAAAACTAAACGCCATCGAATATGTTTTATTTGTTGATGTTACTCCGACAATTTCCAAAAATGGCAATTTAAACAGTGTGGTATTGTACGTGGAGTCTATTAGCATGATTTCAGGGAACGTACACCATAAAGCGTACGACGTAGGGTGAACAAAAAATAGTTCCTCAAGCTCATTATTAGCACTTACCCTATCGTAATATGTGTACCCTGATTGCTGCAGGTGTGAGTAAAGGACTTGAATTGGAGTTAGATTACCCATTTTGGCTTTCCGGATCTTAACTTGTGCGTTATATATAGTTCTAACGCTAGACACGTTATCCAGATTACGACCCTGTATTGTCGAGAGTATTTTACGTGGTTGTACGGTATACTCTGTCAATTCTTTAACCAACTCGAACTCATCATCATTTAAGCGCATTGCATATGGCACACCATGCAGTGACTCTAACATAGGATGATTATGACTATCATCCTTCACTTTCAAAATCCAACATGATCTTCTTTTAAGATATTTCGCCACCAATTTGAATGGGCATTCGGTTTTAGATGTACTTGTATTCCGTTTTCCAGTTCCTTCGGGTGAATAAATCCCACCCTTTGTACACCTATAATTGATTTCGTTCAAAATACCGTATTCTGATTTAGTTCTTCTTTTAACAATCACAAAACCGAGTCCCCGAGCTATGTTTTGCACCCAATCCGTTAATTGCTCGTGAGAATCGAACCCCTGAAAAAACATTACGAATTGACAATACTTTTTTTTATAAACAATATATTTTTTTTACAATAAATTTTTTTTAAACAATACTTTATAAACAATATATTTTTTTTATAAACAAAATATTTTTTTATAATACTTTTTTTTATAAACAATACTTTTTTTATAAACAACATATTTTTTTTATAAACAAAATATATTTTTATAATACTTTTTTTTATAAACAATACTTTTTTTATAAATAACTTTTTTTTTATAAACAATAACTTTTTTTTTACAACAACTTTTTTATAACAAATAACTTTTTTTTTTTTTTTTTACAAATTTTACAAATTTTAACAAATAACTTTTTTTTTACAAATTTCACAAATTTTACAAAAAAAAAAAATATTAAAAGCGTGTGGTGGGGGACAGCTGTCTCGCACCCACGTACTATTATCACCGGTTTGTCTCACACACACCACACACTCACAAGTCTCTCTCTCTCTCTCTCTCTCTCTCTCTCTTCGCTCTCTTTTCCTCTCTCTAGTTTTAGATCTAAAAACGTTTTTAGATCTAAAATCATTATTAGATCTTAAATCACTTATGTTTGTGATTTGTGAGAGAGTTTGTGAGTGTGTGGTGATGTTGTTGGTGAGTGTGTGGTGATGTTGTTGGTGATCTGTGTTGGGGGTTTCTCCCTGTTGGTGATCTGTGTTGGGTGATCTGTGGTAATCTAACTCTTAATTCTTTGATTTAGATGTTAATTTATCAGATCTACAATTTTTTTTAAAAAACCCTAATTTTTTAAAATTTATTATTTTCGTTGTTGGGGGTTTCTGTGGGTGGGGGGTTTCTGTGGTGGTGGTTCTGATGGTTATGTGGTGTTTTATTGTTAATTTATGCTTGTTACTTGTTATTACAAAAATTAGGGTTTCAAAAATTTTGGGGGTTTTTTCAATTTGTGTTGATTTAGTTAATAAGAACTTGTTAATTGAAAGATTTAGATGTTAATTTATCAGATCTACAATTTTTTTTAAAAAACCCTAATTTTTTAAAATTTATTAGTTTCGTTGTGGGGGGTTTCTGTGGGTGGGGGGTTTCTGTGGTGGTGGTTCTGATGGTTATGTGGTGTTTTATTGTTAATTTATGTTTGTTAATTGTTATTACAAAAATTAGGGTTTCAAAAATTTTGGGGGTTTTTTCAATTTGTGTTGATTTAGTTAATAAGAACTTGTTAATTGAAAGATTTAGAAGGGTGAGGGGTTTCTGTGGTGGTTGTTCTGGGGTTCTGTGATGGTTAATTGGGGGATTTGGTGGTGGTTCTGTGATGGTTAATTGTCTGTTCTTATGTGGTTTGTGTAGGTTAACACCTTAGGGGAGGGTCCGGTCAACATTGGCCTTTATCATGTGATTTGTGTATGAGACAACTGTGGTGATAATAGTACTGGTTCTGTGGTGCTGGTTCTTATGTGATTCTGTGGCTGTGGGTAGGTTAACACCTTGATCTGCCACCTTTTGAGTGGTATGAATACCTGCTCTGGCCTACCCCCAGTCCACAGGCTCTAGCTATAAGCATAATGAAACTGCTTAAGTAGTTTGTGATGAAACTTTATAAGCAGTTTGTTGTTTTAAAAGGATATTTGAAACTTGGTTTTTTTATAAAAAAACCGATATACGGCAATGATGATTTAAAAAAATTGATTTTGGCGTGGCATTTCCAAATGGACGGCAATAAAAACTTTGCAACATTTGAAGTTGCAGCCATATCTATTATGTCAAACTGCTTATAATCTGAGCCAATTGATATCTTTATGTAATATTGAAAAGGCGTAAAGCTTATTAGTACCTCTTGTGTGTAGAATGGTGAACTAGACATTTCGGCAATGTTGACCGGACCCTCCCCTATTTTTTAAACAAACCCTCCCTAAATGGGATGGTGTACCTTCAAGGTATAATTTTTGTGATATACTGGTTGTGTTTGCTGTAATGGTTGTGGTTATGTGGTATACTGGTTGTGTTTGCTGTAATGGTTGTGTAGCTCAGAACTGGTTGTGGTTATGTGGTATAGTTTCTTTGGTGGTTGTATTTGCTGTAATGGTTATGTGGTATACTGGTTGGTTGATTCCCTTGTTTATAGTCTCAGAACTGGTTGTGGTTATGTGGTATAGTTTCTTTGGTGGTTGTGTTTGCTGTAATGGTTATGTGGTATACTGGTTGGTTGATTCCCTTGTTTATAGTCCACCAAAGCTGCAATATGTGGAATCTTACTGTTGATCTTTGCAGTTGGAATCCTTACTGTTTGGGCATGCTTGTGACATGCCTGTTTCTGGTGTTACTTTTGAACTGTTGAGCTTTGCAGATGGAATCCTTACTATTGTGGAATCTGCAGACCTTGTGACATTCCTGTTGAGCTTGTGACATTCCTGTTCTAGTGGTATTGTGGTTTTTAAAACCAAAGGCGATGACGAATGGTTTTTAAAACCGAATGGTATGTCGGAGTGATATTTTTATCACTTTCGCAACCTTCACATCCGAGCCTTCTAAAAATATGAGCCTATAAGGCGATGACGAATCTGCAGTTGTGTTAGTTTGTGTTTGTGTGCTGTTTGTTTGTGTTTGCAGTTTTGTGTTAGTTTGGACTTGAATCATTTTGGACAAAAAAAAAAAGACTTGGGCGATGACGAGAACCATTATCTGAGCCTGCATTTTGTGTTAGTTTGTGTTTGTGTTTGTGTTTGTTTGTGTTTGTGTTTCTGTTTGCAGTCTTGGTTAGGTTGTGTTTGCAGTTTTGTGTGGACTTGTAAAATTGGTCAAAAGGACTTGTGTTTCCAGCATTTGGTTAGTTTAGACTTGGACAAAAAGGGATAATTTGTTAGTTTGAACTTGAAAAAAAAAAAAGAATTAGACAAAAGGACTTGTGGACAAGACAAAAAAAAAAAAAAAAAAAAAAGAAAAAAAAAAAAATTTTACCATGTAGGCTCCACCACTAGGGGGTTTGCAGACCTACAGGGTAGACCCCCGTCCGGTCAACACATCCCTAAAAAATATGTGTTTTCAAATGAAGTGACAAGACTCAAGAGCAAGAATTATACTCGTAATTGGCAAAAGCGCATTACGTGGTTTTTCTAGCTAACTATTTTAAGCACACGTGTCTTTTTTAGGTGGCTAATGAAAGGCTTTTCTCATATTATACTCATTCCGTCTTAAAAAAACACGAATAGTGTTTGAGTGGACCATGAATTAATTATGGGTAAGGTTAGGTAGGTGATATCGATTGGCAACAAATACATGCAGGACCACACTAGTTGAACCATAATGCAACAACTTAGATACTTTTTCACGGTGATTGTCTGATTGACATGGGGTTTAACATTAAACCTGTGGCAGTTCTTATGTTGTCGACGTTAACGTTATTAGCTAATGGTGAACCTCAAGTGCCTTGCTACTTCGTATTTGGCGATTCTTTGATGGATAACGGTAACAACAACTACCTTGCTACGACAGCAAAAGTTAACTATCCACCGTATGGTATTGATTTCCCTGACGGCCCTACTGGCCGATTTTCCAATGGACGTAATACAGCTGATGTTATAGGTACGTATGTTTATATACAAAGATAGTTCGACACTTGTACAACAACTTTATGCATTACGTTTTTTTCTTTATAACAGCTGAACTACTTGGGTTCAAGAGCTACATTCCGCCTTTTGCAACGGCAAATGATGAGCAAATCATAAGTGGGGTGAATTATGCATCTGGGGCAGCTGGAATTCGTGAAGAAACGGGCCAAACTGTGGTATGGTTATATTCATAGCATTAAAGGATGATATGCTAAATTTAAGAGTATCTGTACATACAGTCTCGTTTTTAACAACTTTTTGGTGTCATTTTAAGATCCAAATTAATTAAAAAATTTTGGTTGCACACACCTAACCTAATTTGAAAATATTAACTACAGTATATACTTGTACTTGGATCGAAGAAACACGTGCTACAAAATATATACAGTATATATAAACTTGTTAAAAAAAAAAAAAAAAAAAAAAAAGGTATATATAAACGGAGCTTACTTATGTGCTTACTTTTCTAGATTTTTGAACTGCGATCGACTTATTATGAAGAAATCAAATGATTTTATGATAATTCATTTGCCTTGATCATGTTCAATTATATCATATATGTAGTAAAAGGTTACAAGTTCACAACTTAAAGTCTTCAAATTATTCTAAAAGTACACATAAAGTGTGCGCATAAATAGTAGATATAGATTCATAATGATAACACTTAACTTTGTGTAAATATGATTTTCTAATAATAACATATTTTATAAGCTTAAACCAGCATTTTATAAGTTAGTGAATTAGCATGAACAAGTTAAACTTTCCATACCTATAAAAAAATTTCCTTGGTCGTTTCCAGCGGCGGAACTAGGAGCTTCTGTCAGGGGTAGCGAAATACGAAAATTTGTTTAGGGGTTTGTTTCAGGGGTAGCGAAATCGCCAAAAAATGGCAAAAATCGCCAAAAATTCCACTACTAGGTAAAAGTTCAGGGGTAGCGACCGCTACCCCTGGACTATACATGGATCCGCCCCTGGTCGTTTCGCAATAATCAGTAATGTTATTACAGATTTTGGGGTATATATATGTACACAGTTATTTACTCTTAGAAAATTTGAAAAAGAAACGTATACATGCATGGTACATAGAGAAATATGTCATGATGGGTATATAATATATATATTGTTTGAATATTAATCTTCATTGTTCATAATTGAATAAATACAAGGTTAGGTCTCATCCACGTTTAGTTGCGGCAGTTTATATTTTCAAGGAATATTACCATAAACATAAAAGATACTTGTAATACTCAATTACAAATATTTTAACTTACACGTTTGCTTGATATTAATATGTAGAAAAAGTTCCAACATATTGCAGCGATGTTTAGATAAACACTTCTAATGAAATGAAGAAAAAAAAAAAGAAAGAAAAATAACATATATTAAGCTAACATCTTTTTATATGCGACAAACCAACATTTAATTAAATATAAATACTTATTAGTTAATCTTATGTTATTAACAAATAGTTTAGGGGAAACAATTAAAATTTTAAGAAAAAAATGGTTTGTCTAACAAATGCTATGAGGGTACGATTAAGCCGCATAATTTAAATATAAACTTTCTTTCTATAGTAAAAATTAAATTTAATACACATTAATTAAACTTTTAAATTACAATAATTAAATCTGATTTTTAACTCTATAAACTCAAAAATTCCTTTTATAATAACGTTATATCTTGCTCTAATGACACTCATTAGACAATCTCATTTTAATAGGCTCAATCGTATTATAATTACATTTTTAATTGTCAATTTTTTTTAAAAAATAATTGTTTGTTTTCATTTACATGAAGTTAATCAAAGATAATGAGTGCGAATGTTGTGTCATTAATATATTGTTTAAGGGTAAAATTTGAAACTATTAACAAACCTTACTAAACTACCCATAATTTAGGGGGGTTAATAAACTTAATCTCCCTGAACCCTATCATATATTGGCAAACCCCGTTCTTTGTTGTAACGAATAGCATGCAATACCTGATTCATTATTGTATGTAGTTGTAATTGTAATTGTAATTTGGTTAAAACCTAGACATATAAGATTTGACTAATTGCATCAAGGTTGATTATATTGACACTTTCAAGCATTAACTCTTTAGCTAATCCTTTAGTTTATTTTCTAGCATGTATAGCAGTATAGGCATAAATGCTTCCATTTATTATTTATTGTAGGGTTAGTGATATAATAACAAGTTATGCATGTTTAAAATAGTAACTTTTTATTATACGACTAATCCAAAATAGTTTTGAATTCGAAATCTACCGTGTTAACTCATGCATTTGAGTTACATTTCTTAAGATGTCTTGATGTAGACAACAACATAAATGCATAATATGTAGGACATGAGTTTAAACTATCTGATTAGTGGAGTACGTAAGCAAGATACATTCTTACCGCATGTTGTGTGAGAAACTCCCCAATTAAATGGTTGTGGGTTCAAATTCTGCTTAGAACATGTGAGATATATTTATGGTGTAAACGTTGTGAGATAGTTAAAATTATCGTCCTAAAAAAATGATAAATGTTTGTTAGATGAAAATGTGTAATGTGTTGTGGTCAATATAATAGGCACGTTGCCTATAGGTTAAACAAAATATTTGTGTGCTGTATTGTTACCCTGCATCAAATGGGTAGTTCGGGTTTAAATGAGTATTGATGTCCAAGTCAAACTTTTAAATAATTTCCACCGTGAGTATTTAGGCGAACCTCCCTGAAAACAACCGAAAGGTCTTCACAAACACAATATTGTCTGTCATGAAATGTAAAAAAAATATTCTAAGAGTTGCATTTTATGAGAGTCGAGTAAATATATATTTAGGTTATTTTAAATATCCATCATTCTTCATATTACGTATGCTTCGTTCGGTCTTTTGTCCACAAATAGGATGGTCCACTCTTGATGTAAATTGCAAGAGTATACAGCATGTCCCTTGTAATATACTTTCTCCATCTCAAATAAAAAATTCTCCTAAAAAAGTGTAATCCTCTCTTTATCTAATAGTATTATATAGTAGTTTTTTGATTAGTTGAATTGCTTAGAATTTGATAATGTAAACTTAGTTATTTGAGGCAAACTGAAATACAAATGCACACATTTCCTCTGGAATGGAGGAAGTATAGCTCATGGTATGTTAATGCATAAAGTATCCAAAATAAGGTCATAAAGTATAACTGATACGGATCTTGCGTTTGTCGGTTGCTCGGTCGATCATTACTCGGCTGCCACATGCATTAATGATTCTTGGTCGTTGCAGGGTGCAAGAATAAGCTTTGATAAGCAGATCCAAAACCATTGGATCACAATGTTACGTCTCTCCTACTTGATTGGAAAGGGAAGTCTCGCTACGACAAAGAAGTACCTAAACAAGTGCATATACACGATCGGAATGGGAAACAACGACTATCTTAACAACTACTTTGTCCCAAAGTACTATGAGACAAGTACTCTGTACACACCGGAACAATATGCTGAAGTTCTTATCGAACAGTATTCAAAACAACTTCAGGTTTGTTTTTAGTTACCTGGAACATAGATTAGGTTGTTGTATATATGTAAATTTGATCAAACAACGTTTTGACACCTCATTGTGGAAAAAAAGTATCAATCCATAAGAATTATAATAATGACCAAAATATAAAATGACCTTCCATGTGTTGAACCATAGGAATTATACAAATATGGAGCAAGAAAGTTTGGAATTTTTGCAGCTGGCCATTCGGGTTGTACCCCCGGAATCATGAAGGAGTATGGTGTAAACTCATGTGTGGAATCAGTGAATTACGCGGTCAGATTATTTAACACCCTTCTTAATGCCACTCTGAATGACCTAAATAATAAGTACGCTGATGCAAAGTTCATCATGATCGACCCTCCTCTAAGCAATTATAATGGTACACAAGTCACTTTTGCTATAGTTTCATTTTGAAAATAAAACCATATACCTTTGTTATATGATTATATGAATACTTGACATTCCTAAAGTGCATGGTGTCAACAGATATTAATGTGACAGATACACCATGCTGTGAAGTTTCAAGTGCATATGCCAAAGGGAGTTGCACTCCAAATCAAGTCCCATGTAGCAACAGGGAAAACTATTTTTTTTGGGACGCATTCCATCCGACAGAGAGGGTGAGCATTATAGCTGGAACAGTAGCATATGAAATGCTTTCTCCATTGTATTCTTCTGAGACTATTTCATCTTCCACAGACAACGATTCTGGCTACATCAGCGATATTTAATAGTGCAGTTTGGTTAAACCGTTGTCTTTTTTGTTTTATAATGGAGTAGATGAGGTTAAGTGGTTAACTACCTATTTTATCATGCATGGTGTTTCTTATAACACCAGCTAGTTTGGTCTAGTTACCAATCTTTGGTTAAGCATCTCCTTTTATGAAATAATAATTATGATCCAGTATATTATTTTAGTCAATTTTAATGTTTGAATAAACCACACGAAAAGTTCAATCTTCGATATAGATAACACTTGATAGATATACTCATCTGATAGGAAAAAACATATGGGTCAGTAAATTCTTGCACTTGTGGCTGATTGAAACATGTTATTTATATTTGTCACAGACAGTAAAACAAGCTCTAGCGGACTGGTTGGCTAAAGGTCGAAAATAATGAGTACCCAAAAAAGAAAAAAAAAAAGAAAAAATTGTGTGTACATTGAATTGATTTAAACGAGCGGGAAAGCCCGCGCGATGCTGCGGGTGTGTTTTGTAAAAATTTTGCTATCAATAGTGTAGAGTGATAATTTTTATTTTATTTTTTGTGTTATTTTTTTATGTACATTTAAAATTATATAAGAAAAAAAAAATACTAAAAATGTTAAAGCTTTTCTAATTGTTGGGTTGGATATTTGTTTGGGCTACTGGACTATGAAAGGGGGATCCGATATTTAGGCCCTTAAATAAATTTCCGACATAATAAATACCATTAGCTGCCGACACATTTAATAAGCTAGGGTTTGGACACATTTAATCAGATCTAGTCTGTATACCACCTTAAATTCTCCACAATTGATCTTGCATTTTTATTTCGTCACTAAAAATCCATGGCTGGGCGATTTCCAAAGTGTCAAAAGATTGCAAAAAAGATTGGAAATAGGAGGATTGATAAAATTCTTAAGGAAATATTTTTGAGGGAGAAGAAAGCTCATGAATGTGATGAAAAAGGAGTATAATCAAATGGTTGAAGAGATTGAAGCTAGAGTTAGTTATAGGCGTGGTATTATCGCTGAGTTGGAGGTGTATGGGTTTGATGCTGTTGTGGATGAGCCTGTAGCTGTGTTGAAGGCGGCAGTGGAAGATGATTTGGGTGAGATAGCTAGGTTGATGCAGATGAGCCATCTTGCTACTCTTCGTGCGGCTGAAAAATCGAGAGTCATGAAGAAGATAAGGATTGTTGAATAAGGTTGTTAATCTAAGTCTCTTTTGGGTGTATAGTGTTTCTAATTATAATGTGGGTCTGTGTTTGTTTGGTGTTGAAAAATATTATGGGTATGTGTGGGCAGGTTAAAGTTAAGGTTGCTGAAGTAGTAGATATTTTGTGTACCGGTTATCTACAATGGCTAGTATAATTAGGAGTCTATTACTGTGTCTGTAGTTTGTTGTTCTAATGGTTGTAGTATGGAAAGCTTAGATGTTGCTTTCTTTAGTAAAAACCTATGGTCAGTTTGTTTTGTTATAAAACTTGTTTGTTTTGTAGTATTTATTTTTAATTGTGGTCTTCTTTGCAATAACTTGTTGAGTTCTATATGATGTTTATATGAAGTGCTAAAGGTAGTTTGGACAAAAGTGTATGTATGGTTATCTTTTATGATGTGTATGTATACATTCAAAAGTTTTGATTTTAATCTAATAATAAGCTACTTTTAGTGTGGCTTAAAAATCAAGGGTCTTGAAAAAGATAAGGATTGTTAAATAAATATGTTAATTCAAGTCTCTTTCGGGGGTGTAATGTTTGTGAATGTAGTGTGGTTTTAATTTTGTTTGCTGAAGTAGTAGATATTTTGCTGAAGTATAAAGTATGGTGACATTGTTTTTTTTTTTTTTTTTTTTTTTTTTTTTTTTTTTTTTTTTTAAAGTTGGTTGGTGTTTGTAATAACTTGCTGAGTTTCATATGTCGTTTATTGTTAATAATTTTTGCAAATTTGAAGTGGTAAAGGTAGTTTCAATAAGAATGTCTGTATGGTTATGTATTGGCATGTGTATGTATACCAATCAATTTATGTTCCCGCAGCACATGACACATGTTAGTATCTTAACCTGATGGCACAGGTTATAGGACTTAAACAGGTAACCATCTGGACTCAAAGCGGACAAAAAATTAACGATGTACATACACTTGTTATCTTTGCCATGGTGTTGTACAAAGTGTAGGTGTATTACGGGGCTATTAAGGTTAATGGGTTGTGAACAATAATTCACAAACCACAAATGAACCACTTAAAACTTGCCACAATATAAACAAAGTTACTATTGGGGCATGTAATGCGGCATCATTCTTCTCAACACCAGATATCTCGCCTCAAATTTCAGTAGCTAAACAGCCTTTTAAAGTCATTTTTATTTCTGCACAAATAATTCAGTATCGAAACAACATTTTAAGGCCACTTTGCTATACAAAACTTCAGCAGCCACAACCCTTTTTAAAGTCAGTTTTTTGCCCAATTTAAGCAAACAAACAACCCCTAAAGTTTGTAAAAAATTGCATAAGAATTATGCAAAAGTACTATTATGTTTAAACAAACATAAATTTAGAAGGACAAACGTGCAGTTTTAGTGTGGTGCAACCATGTTACAAAATACTTTCTAACATAATAAGTAGCTACTAAGTGCAGTTTTACGCATACGGCATTTTACCTTACATAGATATTATACTTTCTAACATAATAAGTAGCTACTAAGTGCAGTTTTACGCATACGGCATTTTACCTTACATAGATATTTACATTAGCATCTGTTTTTGCTTATGCTTCTGACCATTAGTTTAACAAAAGGATGGGTCACAGATGCATTTTTTGGACTTTAACATAGACATTCATTCTTTTTTATTCTTCTTTGCATCTGCTGCTTTTTCTTGAAATAACTGTCGTTTAGCAGTTGTTGATTTGGTACTGTCTGTTCCTGGTACTTTCAATGGTTGTTTTGCCAAAGCATGTTGTGGTCCTGGTGGTGTGTGGCCTGTTGTAAACAAAGAGTTTAGTGTTTAATGAAACTGGATGTGCATTTGAAGATATAAGGATGTCATTAAAAATTCAATGGCGGTTACATTTAAATATAAATATAGTATGCTATGATTAATATTTTTAATCGTAAATGTTGTTACATGTATCATGTTGCTTGGCTGTTGGAAGTCCCGATTCTGATTCAATAAGTTGTTGGCCTGCTATATTTGAAATAAAATGAGGTGTAGCTATTATTGTATATCAGATTATGTTTATTATTTTGTTACCATTTTTTAAATTCTAAAAGTTTCTTACCATGTGGTGCTTCTTCTTGTGTTTCAGTTGTTGCTGCCATTTCTATTGTCATACTTTCTGTTTCTATCGGAGTATGGCCTATTATAGCAGATAGGTCCTCTTTGTCAGGTATGTGTTCAGTAATAGCTTCACATAATTCCTGTGGTGTTGCTGAGCCTGCGATGAAAAATAAATAGCCATACTTTAGTGGTTAGAAATAGTTTGGTATTATATTTAGTATGTAGTAAGAATGATACGCATGTGACCTGATGCTTTGTGTTGCATTTGTTGTATACTTGGTGGTCCATCCAATAGTTGATCAAAAATGAATTCCGGTGGACCTTGTTTTGAAGATGTATTGTAATGGAACTGGAAAATGTGGTTTTTCCCAGTGATTGCGTGTATTCTTTCTGGAACATCGCGTGGTCCAGGATTGTTAAGCTCAGTCAGTAATGAGATACAGTCGGTGCCAATGATTTTGTCTGCCTTTGGTGTGAAAAACGTCATTGTTACCGTTGTTGTGTTGTCTGTTAGGCTTCCTTTGAAATTGTATCTGCATATTTGGATCAATGATGTAGTGTAATTTATTTGATGTAAATGTATTATGTAATATACAATTACCTGTAGGATGGATAGTCTAATGGTCCATGTACACGACATTCAAAAATATCATCATTCTCCTGAACTTTAAGAGTGCAAGTTGTACATGACAGATAATACCAATCTTTTGATGTGTGAATGGTTGTTATGTTTCCTTCGTAAGTGAATCGAACACCCTGGCAAATTTTTAAGAAATAAAAATAGTTTCTACTTGTTTATGTAAATTTTTTTGTTAGGTTATAGTTACATAGCATAAATTTAAAAGAATTGTAAGTTACCTCGTAGGTTTTTGGAGTTTGTGTTAATAGTACAGCTAACGGAAACCTGTTTCTCATTTTTTCTTCCTCTTTGTCTTCGTATGGCTGCCTAACAATTTCCAAAGGCGGATTTAGGTTGAATAGTTCTCTGTATCTGTTGGACATATATATGATTATGAGTTAAAAAATTAGCAGAATAGTTACATGGTATAAAGTTAGAATGGTGTGCTTACTCTGCTTGGTATTGCTCAAGTTGCGGGATTTTTGGGTTTATGTAGTAGTAAGTTGCCGGTGTTGAAGACAACTATAGCTTGTTGTAGTATTGATGAGTGTGTAAATACTCATCATTTTTATCGTATCTGAACTGCCAAAACACCCAAATACGCATCAAAATACACAAATTATCTCAAAAGTGTGTTTTATATGTTTTAGATGCAAAATGTTTAAAAAAAATGAAAAACGAACAAAGTTTGCACAATTGGCAGTTTCAGTCCCTCAAGTTTCAAATATTGACAAAACTAGTCCCTGGAAGTTTAAAACGAAAGAAAAGTCAACCAAGGCATGGAAAAGTCAAAAATTATGAAAAATGATCCTTGGGTAAAATATTTGAGAAAATTACACAATTGGTCCCTCAAAATCCAAAATTGGCATAAAAGGTCCCTGGAGTTTCAGTATTTGGTAGATTTGGTCCCTGGTGGGGTAAATTTTGAAAGAAAAATCATTTTTATCTTTGGAAAAGCAAAATGTGTCAAAAATGGTCCTTGGGGAAAATATTTGTGGAAATTACATGTTTGGTCCTCGAAGTTTGGCAACTTGTCACATTTGGTCCCCGGGAATTTTAAAAAAGTGGAAAATAAAATCCAAAGACCCTTGTATCATTGAAGTATGGCAAGAATGACCTTTGGAATTATAATTTGGAAAAAAGGCAGGTTCAGCCCCTCATGTTTCAGCAAATTACAAAAGTGGTCCTTGTGTTTTTCTTGCAAAATAAATAAACAAACAAACAAACCAAACCACCCTTTGTCTGATCAACAAACAGCCCACCTTATCACTCCTTGGGCCCAACTCTTTCTCAGCCCAATCCAAATCAAACACCCCGTATAATACTACTCCCCCCTCAGTTTGACTTCGGTCAAACTCACCCCAAACCGCCATCACCTCCCCTGCAAAACCACTCACCAATACCACCCTACCCTGCAACTCCCCCCCCCCCCCACTTGCTCCATCATCCCTTATCCCTTCCCAATCACACCTTCCAACACCAATCAAATCACTCACCCCCCCCCCCCCCCCCCAATTGCAACCTCAGTCCAAATTGGTCAAAATTTGGCGCCGCTGCAGGGGAGGTTGTTGCGTGTTTTAAAAAAATCGTTTTAAGTTAAGTGGTTTTCAAAACCCTCCCTGTACAAATTTCACACAAATTTGTAATAAGTTTTTGTAAAAATATAATCATATAAAAAAAAAACGTTCATTAACACTTTTCCTGAAGTGTTGAGAAACACCAAAAAAATTAAAAACAATCAAAAACAAACTGTGAAGTTAAATTACTTCGTTTTCTTTAAGATTACAACCTGAAACAGTTGGTTTAAGGTAAGTTCTGACATTAAATTGCGAACTGAAGAGGAATCCATTCTTTCCTCCCGCCAGCCTGCGAGTAATCTTAAAAGAACGATTTCGGTTAACGAATCAGTTCCAAAAATATTTCCAAGTTTTCTGCACACACACCCATAAGCCTAAAGCAGTTTTTCAAATTAATTAATAAAACCATAATAAGTTCCCAAACTTAAGATTAAAACTTGCCTTTATATCCCTGTGAGTGGTGTACCTTTTTCAAAGAAGCCATTCACTTGTGATTTCTGGTTTAAGTTCACTGTGGTTTTGCCTCAAATTTGTTTTGAAAAATTGTTTTTGGTGCATGTGCACTAAACATGTTTCCCGAAAATACCAAAAATATTCACCTTTACCCTCTCACCTTTTTGATTCTTCATCCCTTTACCCTCTATCCTTTTGATTCTCACTTCTTCCACTTATCCCGTAATTGATTCTAATGACATCTCTCGATGACGATTTCTTTGAACAAAGGGCCTATGAGAGCAACATTGAAAAACTTATGGCCTTGTCAAAGATATCGAGATGTCGTGTTGATTACGATGGACCATCGATTCCTATTCCCTCTCCAGTGAGGGAAAGGGATCATGAAACCGGGATGACTAAGGACCCGGTACTTTCTCCTAAGCTCACAATTGCTCCTAAATTGTCAAGAATTGATCCTAACCTTTCACGGTTTACGGTTAAAAGTTTGTCAAGCAAACGTACAGAGCTTAGGGCAGTGACTGAAAAGAACAACTTACCCAATCTTCACGTTTATCAAAAACAAAAACCCGAGACTATAACGGAAGTGGTGGAAATTGCTAGCTCTAAGAGTACACCACTTGTCCCACCTCCGGCTTTTATTCCTTGTGTTGGTTGTGGTGAGCCGCTTTTCGGTTTTCCATGTCGTTGGTGTACATGTGTACAATGTGGTAACGATATTCGAGGCGGGAGTTGTTTGTTTTGTGGATCGAGTAATTCATTTGCTTATGATCCTAATCAAAACTCATTCAACAACTCCTCAAATTTTTCCAACTACCCATCACATTCATACGAGCAAGAATCATATTATCCAAATCTCAATAATGCTTCGTATCAAAATACACCAAGTCATGCTCAACAGTTTTACTGTTGTGAGTATTGTGGTGGCCCTCACTACAGCTCTGATTGTCAAATTAGGGATCAGTTTGTCTATGAACAGGTTCCTTGTAACAATCATGAATTTGGTTTTAACCAGCCCTCACAATACACAAACCCTCAACCACCGCCTCAGGACGAGTTAGCTAGCGCTGAATTGATTACTAAAATAATTATGAATCAAACTCAATTCAACAAGAACATTCAAGATAGTATAAACTGTCTTAAGGATTTGATTCTTAGAAAACAAAAGCCTCCTGTTAACTCATTTTATTTTGAGGATGAAAGTGATGAGGATGAGCCATTTCAAGAGGTAAAACCTAAGAAAACTTCAGATATCTTGCCAATGGGGGACAAGGAAGTCAAAAGCAATCCTCTTGAGGAAATTGATGACCTTGTTCCAATCCAAAAGGTATCGGAGAAACCTCTTGAAACCGCTTCAGTAGAAATACAAGGAGAAAAGAATATGATTGAATCTCTAGCAGTAGAAATCATGGAACTTGTAGAAACCATGACTGCTAGTCCTTCTCAACTCCCTCAGTCTGCTGTTATCACACCCGAAGTTCACACTCACTCTCTAATCATGGGGGATGAGCATCTTAGCACTGTTCCTAATAAGGAATCGGACGAATTAATAAAGTCTAGTGCTGAGATCCTTGTCCCAATCCCAAGAGAGTCACAGGGAACTTTGGATCATGTGTGTGATCTACCTTCTCACCCTGAAAATCCAAAAGATCATTTTGAGACTTTCTCCGATTTTAATGATGATTGTACATCTTATGGAGAAGTTGAGTATGAGGAGGCACCATTGCCTCATTCGGATGTTGACCCTCTTATTGAGGAGTTCACAAATGAACTTACTCACATCAATCCACTTCCTTTGGGAAATGATGATGGTCTCCTTGATCTTGAAGCCGATGTGGGAGAAACTGAAAATCTTTTAAACTCTAATCCCAACATCGAGCTTAGTACTTCACATGCTGATGAGAATTCTTTATCTTCTGGAGACATCAGTCATGTGGAAGGATTGCCTTTTGAGCTAGTTAGCTTAGAAGAAGAGAATGATGAGATTGACACTGAAATCAAAGATGAAGCACTTCGTGCAACATTAGTGAAAGTCAATCTCCTCATTTCTAAAATCGAGGCTTTCAAAGAGAAACCTATTTCATCTCCTATCCCTATAAAGGATAGTGACATTCTCTCCGATGACCCTATACCGGAATTTGAAGCCTTTACTTTTGATCCTATGGGAGAGAAGATTAGTGGCAGTACCACTTCTCATTCTCATAATTCTCTCCCTGATTATGAATCATTTACCTTCGATGAGTTCTCCTGTGAACTCACGCACATCAATCCAGAATATGATTCATTCACATTTGATGAGTTCTCCTGTGAACTCACTCATATCATGACTCCTCTGGAGTATGATGACCCGGGGGGAGATGCTCTCAATCATGAGAATTTGCAAATTCCCACCCACCCTCCCGGGATGTTTTCGAGCTTACCCTTTGAAATCCAAAATCAGGCTAATGAGCCTGCCCTCGAGGAAGAAGATCTTATCATGATTTTCATCATGGTGTTCTTCCTTTTCTTCACCTATAAGGTGACTTCTCCTGTTCTTCACTCCTTCGGGAGTGAGGACACTATATTTGATCTCGGCATTTTCAGTTACCATTATCTTGAGCCGGGACTATGTCTCATCGGTGTGGAACTTTCACGTGCTTCAAATGTTTATCCAAACATCTTGAATGAAAGTTCTTCCACATCATGCTTCCCCAAGGACAAATGAATTCGGGGTCGAGTCAAGCTAGCGACTCGGTAAACAAAAACAGTAGCATGCTTATAGGGTTTTCACCCTAAGTGTGGGGGAGTCCCCCATGCTATGGTTACAAAAGTGAAAAACAAAATTGTGTTTCCACATTTAGCTTGTTATGTTCTCCTTTTACGTTCCAAGAGTCGGCATAATAGCCGGGACTTTGAATATTGAGGACAATATTCATGCTTAGTTTGGGGGGGGGGGGGGGGGGGGGGGGTATTCGCTATTCTAGCGAATTTTATCATATTTTACTATCTTATACCCCCGTTTTTGACCAAAATTTTTCAAAAATTTTTCACTAAGTTCAAAATTTTTTGTGGTAATCACTCCGCCAAAGTCTAAATGACAAATGGATTGGCTAGTCCAGGAGCAAACGGCTCTTGGTAAAGACATCTCAAACCCGTTGATGGCTTGCAATTTGCCAAAAATTGTATGGTTCCTCAACTCCCCGAAAACAAATGAGTTGGCTAGCCCGCAAGATTATGGCTTGTGGTAAAGGCCGTGGAAAATCCATAATTGGTAATCAGCTCACCAAGATGTTGACTTAGTCCATCAAGATGCTGGCTAGTCCAGAAGCAAACGGCTTTTGGTAAAGACTAATCAAATCCGTTGACAGCTGGTGGTTTGCTCAAAATCACACGGTTATCAGGTGTGCCACAGTTCTTACACCTGGCTACTCCAGAAGTTGATGGCTTTTGGTAAAGAGAATTTCAAATCCATCAGGTTTTTGTTCTCAAAAGATTGCTAGGGACTAGCAATGTTTTAGTGTGGGGGATTGATGAGTGTGTAAATACTCATCATTTTTATCGTATCTGAACTGCCAAAACATCAAAAAAATACCCAAATACGCATCAAAATACACAAATTATCCCAAAAGTGTGTTTTATATGTTTTAGATGCAAAATGTTTAAAAACAAATGAAAAACGAACAAAGTTTGCATAATTGACAGTTTCAGTCCCTCAAGTTTCAAATATTGACAAAACTAGTCCCTGGAAGTTTAAAACGAAAGAAAAGTCAACCAAGGCATGGAAAAGTCAAAAATTATGAAAAATGATCCTTGGGTAAAATATTGAGAAAATTACACAATTGGTCCCCACAAAATCCAAAATTGGCATAAAAGGTCCCTGGAGTTTCAGTATTTGGCAGATTTGGTCCCTGGTGGGGTAAATTTTGAAAGAAAAATCATTTTTATCTTTGGAAAAGCAAAATGTGTCAAAAATGGTCCTTGGGGGAAAATATTTGTGGAAATTACATGTTTGGTCCCCAAAGTTTGGCAACTTGTCACATTTGGTCCCCGGGAATTTTAAAAAAGTGGAAAATAAAATCCAAAGACCCTTGTATCATTGAAGTATGGCAAGAATGACCTTTGGAATTATAATTTGGAAAAAAGGCAGGTTCAGCCCCTCATGTTTCAGCAAATTACAAAAGTGGTCCTTGTGTTTTTCTTGCAAAATAAATAAACAAACAAACAAACCAAACCACCCTTTGTCTGATCCACAAACAGCCCACCTTATCAATCACTCCTTGGGCCCAACCCTTTTCTCAGCCCAAATCCAAATCAAAACACCCCGTATAATACTACTCCCCCCTCAGTTTGACTTCGGTCAAACTCACCCCAAACCGCCATCACCTCCCCTGCCAAAACCACTCACCAATACCACCCCTACCCTGCAACTCCCCCCCCCCACTTGCCCCACCATCCCTTATCCCTTCCCAATCACACCTTCCAACCACCAATCAAATCACTCACCCCCCCCCCCCCCCAATTGCAACCTCAGTCCAAATTGGTCAAATATGATTTTCCCCGCCAAATTGATGGAATGGACAAAACTCGTCAAGTTGATAATATTATTGCTGGGAAAGACCCCTGGGACCCCACATTTGGCTAAAAAGATGAAGAGAGAAGCAGCAGTGAAGAAGGAGTTAGAATTTTTAGTATTAATTTACCTTTTCAAGCATTGTAATTTTTATTTAAATCAAGTCTCAGTTGTAATGTTACCTTTCTATTATTAATATAAGTTTTGTTTCATAAATTCAAGCTTTTGTTAGTTTAAGTTCTGTTTTACTAAGAAAATAAAAAAATAACATAAAAATAAAAATAAAAATAAAAAAATCAGTGTTGATGACAAAAGAAGCAAAGGAGCATTGGTGATGTTGGAATTTCTGGGTTGTAGTACCTCAAGGGAGGTGTTAGGATAGGTGTGTGATCTCTGGTTACTTAATCTCAGCTTGAATACAATTTGTAAGTTTTTTCCATTTTAGCTTTTTACTGTAGACATACTTAGTCTTTGATACTTAAGGCTTATTCAATGTTTGTGAAGTAATTTGATGCTAGTATGATCTTTGCTATTCAGTTAATAACTGTGTTGCTCACATTGACATTTTAACTGCCATTATGCCATATCTAGCATACTATAGCATATGTGGTTGTTTGTGCTTAATCTCAGCTTAAATATAATTAGTATAACTAATTAGATAACTTAGTACAAGTAGCATAGCCTGTCTTATTTATTTGCATTGAAATAAAAAATTAGTCACTTTTAAAGGAGCATAGCCTGTCATAATGCTCAATTTTTGATTTGTAAGCATAAGGTGTTAATGTCTGTTGTAATTGTGCTACTTAAGAGTCCACTTCATCATGATATGACCTTGTGTAAGCAAAACATGGCCTGAATTAGTCTTATTGTTTGAAAATCTCAAATTAGTGTTGATAAGGGTGGGTGTTTGGATTAGCATAGTATGCTGAGATCTTGTTGTTACTTGATTGTTGATTGATGTGAACAAGTTACCACAGTCCTAAGTAGGTCAGTTAAAGCCCAAAATCCAAGTTTCTATAAGCTATAGTCAAAATCATTTTGAAACTCTTTGATTTCTGTCACTGTTAGGTGTAACAGTTGCAAAAGCCATCACCAAAGTTCCTTAGTTGTTATTTTTACTTAATCTAGTTTTTTTTTAGCTTATAATCAATACTCATAGTAGGTAAAGTAGGATTAAAATTCACAAAAGTCAAAGTATACCAAAATCTTTAAAAGTCAAAAGTTGTCTCAGTTAATTTGCACCAACTTTGGTGATATGTAACTAGCATGATACAAGGATTTAGGACTTGAGATTTTACAAGATTATTCACTACCAGCTTGTTAATTTTAGAATTTTTCTCATAATGTTTGGAAATTGTTTAGTGGGGTCCCACCAGGCCTCAAAGAG